>JAHIAM010004000.1:0-34134 GCA_021605205.1 Aegilops longissima | reverse complement strand
GCGAGTAGGCACCCTTCGATCACAGCGGCTGCTTGACGCAGCGAACGTCAGACAGGGAGAACACGGCTTGCCGACATTTAATAGGCCCGTGAAGGTGCTCCAGATTTGGCGAGCGGGAGAACATCATCAAGAACCTTCTTGACATTTGTGTAGTCTACGCTGATCGATGGTCCGGTCAAATACGGCCATGGAATATTTGGGGCTTAGGAGGATGAGCGGCAACGTGTGTCACCGCAAAACACGGAATGTTAAAAGAAAACGATCGAAATGTAAGAATTCATATGTTACGGCCGGTTGAGGGGAGGACTTACTCGGAAAGTAAGGCACGAGGAAGTTATCCTTATCTTGGTTTGCCGAATGACGCCCGAGGTAAGAACTCGCGATTTGCCGGGTCCCCGCGCTGCCCAAGATCTTGGCACGCATGTAGAAGGGGTCACTATCACGATGTCCGGTCTTGTCGCAATGATCCGCATTCCATACTCAGCTAAAATAGCCGAACGGGTGTAGTGCAGCGGATGAAGGTTCAACATAGCGGATGTCATCAAACGCAGGACGATCGATGCCGGGGAGTTATCCACAAAGCCCTTGCCCTTCCGCACCTTGGCCGCAAAACCGGTATGCCACATCCTTGTCCCCGAGACGCCGCTTTCCAAAGAAAGAACACTGCATGCGACTCGCGATAGCACCGTTGCAGCATTGAGCATATTTGTCGGTAGCATCGCCCTACCCGCCACATGCACCCTCCTCGAGATATCCTGCGTGAAGGTGGCCCGCCCCGAGCACGGATCGACTTGTGCCGGCTGGCTCGCACCTTCTTAGTCTTTCTTTGCGGCCTTCTTCTTCTCCTGTAATGGGACCGAAGTTTTGCTCACACCGCCTTCTTGAGTGTGTTGGGGCTGATATTTCGACTCGCCTATCTCGAGGCTCGGTGAAGTCGGCAGCGGAGGTGTCTCGAGAGCTGAACGCCGACGGCGCTTGTAACTTGGCTTCTCCGCTGCACGAGCTAGATCGCACACGCCTTTGTTGGGTTTGGTTCTTGAGAAGGAGGCCCCATGAAGTCGCCATCGCACTCCATGCTCGGCAAAGTACTGACGACGCTCAAATGTATCATAGTCGCCGCCGCCTATTCCGATCCCGTGCCATATGCATGTTTGGATCCAGGGCATAGGGATGTCCGCACATACGGGCGGTCTTGCCATGGGGCCGATTTGGCGCCAGACGACCGGCGGTGTTATCTTTGGGTGGTGTCCCCGCCTCAAACGAACCGGCTCTTCGCCAAGAGGGCCAGCCGCAAGCGCCGAGGGTCATCACGTCATCATCGCCGCCCCGATGGGTCGATTCGAGGTAAAAGTCCGTAGCCTGGCAGCACCAACCATTGAACCCTAAACAAGTTGGTGGCATCCGGTACCGTGGAACAAGGGTTGCCGTTGAACGATTTTGCCCTTGGCGACATAGACCAACTCATTGTTCACGGCGGAGGAGAGTGCACGGAACGTCGGCGGCGCCCGCGAAACATGTAGGGCGCGGATGCCCAACAAAGGCAAGGAGATGAAGTCCTCGCCGGAGAGGCTTAATTAGTTACCGGATGATGGCGCCGAGCTCGGCTATGTAGAGGCACGCCAACGGCGGCGGCATGAGAGGGGCCGCTTGTCGAGAGGTGCCGGCCGCACACCCGGTGCATTAAGCCTCCGTGCGGCCGGAGACACTCAATGCCCGCTGGAGGCACCAATGGCCCCGCCATCGCATTATGCGAAGGCTGGCGGAAGCTAGGAATCGGGCGCCCTCGTACCCGCAATCCACGACTCAACCCCGAGATCAAGGTAGGCACAAGGGCGGTGATCGCCGCCCCAGTCGTTGTTCCACTTGCTCTTGGACAATATCCGAATCCGCCACCTGTGCCTTTGAGTTCTTGAACCTCTCGCCCGGCTTTCCGAGCTGGTCTTTTTTCCTTCCGACACCAGCCGGTATAGTATGACCCCATTTTGTCGACAAGCCTTTGTCGGCCACACGACCAGCCGACGCCGGCTTATCGAGCTTATCCTTGTTCTTCATTAGGTTGTCCTCCCACGGGTCGCTGACCCCGCTGTCCTCGCTTCCGGCTGGTTCTCTCGATCCCGCCGGCTGTTTCGCTTGTCACGGTGAGACGGCGATGGTGACCGCGAGTCCGTAGGCGATATTGGTGGACGGCAAGTATGGTGGAGCGATGGATCGTCCGGTCGGGTTGGTTGGAGGTTGGGAGAAACTTGTCGGCTTGTTCGGCACCGACGCGGTGACGCCTCGGCGCCCGCCGCGTTTTCATGAAGGCGCGGATATCCCCTTCCTCCCACGGCCCTTCGCATCGGGGAAACCCTAGGCCATGTCCGTAGCAGCGCCGTTGTCGCCGCTGCTCCTTCTTGAAGGTGTTACTGGTATGCGGCATTTGTGGTGCTAGGAGCATGGTGGTTCTCCGCCAAGCAGCTGCTAGTCATCTTCGCTTTTGATCCGCCGCTGTCGGCATTTTTTTCTTTTGTGTTTTCTTTTCTTTTTGGGCGTGCTGCCGCTCACAGCCCCTCATCGCTGGTTGTATTTAATGTTGTTGCTAATACGGGGGAAACCTTTTCGGAATACTTAAGTAATATGAGTACACAGTATGCTGCCACCAGATTTGTTTGAAACTAAAATTCTTCTAGATTTTGTTAGTCAATTTCATCGTCAACAGAAGTCATTTTTACTTTTAGGATAATCACTATGACTTCATATTTCATCGAATTACTTATAAAATGTGGAATGTTATGTCGGTCGCTTATTTATTTGTCTTGTGCATGTGAAGGCTCGGTTCGGTGCTTGTGGCGTTGTTCGTGTGACGCAGCAGTGGTGCCTACAACCTTGCCATAATTATTCGGTAAGTTCTTTTTTTACTTGTTCTCCTCTATTGCTCGATCTAGCTCGAGCTATGGCATGCTTCGCATGCCACCATCGAAATGATGCTAGATTTTGTCCAAATGATGGTGGTTGTCCGCCACCTAGAAGTCGGGTTTAGTTAGTTTTGTGTTGTATCATGTTATTGTTTCGGGAGCATTCTTCTATTCAAGTTGGTATCATGATGAAATGATATGATGGTGCATGCTATGGTTAGCCTCCTAGCATTTTTTTAAATATTTCGTTAGGTTTATTTGATTTATTAATTGTCATGTATATGAATTTAGTTTATCAAGATATTCCTTGTTGATGGGCATGAGGAGAGCTTGCACTATCGATTATATATATGTTTGAGATTTCAACTAGATAATCATTCTCCGTAAATGATCGCAGATTGCATTGCCATGATAATCATGCATGTACACATCTTGTGTCATGAGATAATAATTGCCTTTTGTTAAAATCTTGTTCCAGCTTATCATTAGTCATTAAGGCAATTAAAAGGTTTATTAGTTGATAGCTCTACTATGAAGATGTCAAGTATAAAAGTGAAAGTAAAAGCCGGGTTCACCAGAGTTTATTTAAGCCACTTTAATTTTGTTGTAGTAGTATCTAAAGAGTAGAGTGCAATATACTTTGAGTTGCTGTAATGCATTGTAGTTATTTGCTCGCTTGCATTTGCTTTATCTTGGTTGTACAGCTGTTGAGAAATCCTTGTGCTTCTAAAACCGAGGAGAAGTGGAACACGACGATCGTTGAGAAGCCCGAGACGATGTGCCATCTTCTCCTGCTGCCCTTTTCACGACACGCTTGGTTTGAGATCCTCCTCGATGCACATGATCTCGCAGACTGACAATGAAACTCTTCTGTGACCGGTGTCATAGCGCCAGTGGTCATGCCCAAGCCAATGCATAAAGGGTTGGCATTAGCGACTCTCCTCACATCCTAGATGATTTAGAAACACCGAATCTGATCTTCAACAACGACACTCTTCCGCTCAAGTGCCACTCACATCATCAAGGAGGAGGCCGATTTTGGGATGTGGTCAAGGCCTGGTCTTAGAGTAGTCTTGCCCCAACCCGAACGTGCATCAAGACATGTTTAAGGTCTATAACTCTATCTTTTCAATGTAATCAAACACAAAGGAAACCTTGTACCATCATATAGATTCATGCTTTGACTAGATCCAAAGACGATTGTAGATTGAATCATTTAATCGCATGACAACCATTTGGTCTGTAATGCTTTGCAGTAGAATGCACATATCCGCTTGTTCGCTTGTAGTTGCTTTACTATTATGGCTGTATGGTTGTTGTGCAAATCTTGTGCTACCATAATTTGATGTGTGTTGGGATCAAGTATGATTTGCGCCAATGAGCATTCAATCTTGATAACCTGAGGGATGCCCATACATGTATCATGTATGTACTTCACGGAAGAAAGTGTCTTTAAGGGTGCCTTTCAAATTATTTTTCAAGAAATTGATTGGGAACTATTTGTTGTCTCTCGCTTGCCTGTGGAGGGGCCTTGATTTGATGGTGAGGAGGACAAAGAGATCTATGATGGAGATGGCGTAACCCATGGGCACCGTGGAAGGTCGCTCTTTGATCTTGTGAATGGCGAGGTGAGAAGATTGATGTATGCTTTTATTGTTTTTCATGCCATTAAGTTTAGTTGTGATGGTATCCCAATAATTGTAGGAATATGCTATGTTTGTCATGTTTTTTCTTTGAGAGAATTTTGCTGTTGAATTTGTTCCACACATCTTTAGTTTTTTTGTCTTTAAAATGACAGCCATCTAATAATGGAATGAGGAAAATAGGAAACAATGGAACTTTCCATCTATGTGCCTATTTACTTCACTCGCCTTTTGTTATTTGGTAATATTTTTGTCTAGTAGCCAACAAAGTATTTCCTAGCTTCACCGAATTTACTTGTCTTGTTAGATTTCCATAGGCCTCAGTGTTTAGTACAACTGCTAGTGGCCTACACACCCTATTGAGGAATTAAAAGACATTCTTATGTGGACATATGAAAAGAAGTTGACAGATCTTTATTTTTCGAAGTTAGACCTTAAGATATTTGTGTGATTAGCCAAAAAAGGAGTTATAATTACATTCTTCTTTAGAAAGTTCTCTGGTTTATTCCTCGTTGTCACTATTGCTATTTTGTTTGCTGTCCACATCATTTCCATACATAATGCAACATTACATCCCCATACCGAGATTTTGACCAAACTTGAGTTGGTTTAACCTTCAAGGTAGGGTCAAGACGCAACATAACAGCCATGTTGATAACTATGGCTGCCAGCTGCCATTTGAAAACACAGGAAGTAACAATTGCTGCAAGAAAATACATGACTTCTCCAAGGCGATCCTTTGTGGAATTAAAGTGTGGATCTTGGTCCTGTAAGCAGATTCTGCATTCAAGATCAGCATGCTTTGTAAATTCATGCCCGATCACCGTGAGTTGTGACTGTTCCGCTATGAAACTTTATATCTCTATTCCACACATTTTTCTCGCCTTTTTGTGACTGCCGAGTGAAAGTGCTTATATCGACTAGAGGGGGTGAATAGGCGATTTTATGATTTACAAATTTTTCACGAGGAATTTGTTGTGAGGAAATTCTTTAGCTAAGAAATACATGCATGAATAAGTACTTGTAAGCATAACAGACATAAGCATAGTCATCATGATGAAATGAAGACAATCACAGAGTATCGAAGCGTAATCACAGGATAACACAAGATGAAGATAAAATGATCAAGAAATTGAACCGAGGAAATTGAGAAAGTCTTCAACAAAGTCTTCAAACACAGATATGACAAACACTCAACACAAGAATGAGGAAATGAAAGGGTTGAGGAAATAGAACCAGTTAGGTTGGTGAAGACAATGATTTGGTAGACCAGGCCCAACCGCCTGCCCCGGGCTTGTACGTCTGTTGAGCGGCCGAGTATTTAAACTCGAGGACACGCAGTCCCTGACACCCGCCACCGAAAGCACGCAGCTCAGACACCAAGTCCTCACCAGATTATCCTTGAACTAAGGCCACGCACTGCCCAATCACTCGTGGTAAGTCTTCAGCTTTCCAAACCTTCACATACTTGGTCACCGCGATCCACAATTCCTCTTGGATGCTTAGACCGTGACGCCTAACCGCCTGAAGAAGCACAGTCTTCAAAGGTAAAAGCGCTTGGATCCACGCTGGATCAATTTCTTTGATGCTCAATCACTTTGGGTTTGTTGGGGTTTGGTTTTGGGTTTTCCTCACTTTGGTTTTTCCTCACTTGATGATTTTCGCCCAAAGTCCTCAGAGGATGGGTTGTCTCAAATGACAAGTGTCAAGTTCTTCGAGCAGCCAACCAACTAGTGGTTGTAGGGGCTGCTATTTATAGCCTAGGGAGCAGCCCGACATGATAAGACATAAATGCCCTTCAATGATATGACCGTTAGGTGGATAAGATATTTTGGACAGCATGCCAAGAAAAGAACGGCCGGAATTTTGAGTATCAAATTCTCGTGGCTATTATGTTCTCATCGTAGGCACCAGACCGGCGAATTTTAACTCCTCGCCGAATGAATTCTCAAAGGACCAAGAGCTTCTGCCTCACATCAAGAAATTCTGGTGCGCCATTAGTATTTTTTTATTTCAACTCTTGAGCCAAAAGGTTATGTAGTACTGTAACCCATCCATGTCAAGCCCACTCTACTAGCTCGATCGGTCAAGAGCAGCTTTCACACCAGAGGTCCCGGTTGGACTCCCAGGCTCCACAAATTTTTTTTAGCATTTAAAAGCTGTTTGATACTTATTTATGTTTAAATATGTTCAAACTTGTTTAAATAATAACAGTAATATTTTTTTATAAGACAAGAGTATTTAAAAAGCTGTTTGATACTTATTTTTTTTATAAGATTATGCTGGGTGCGGGGGTCGGCAATGCGTGTTGAGTAGGGGAATCGAGGGTGCGGGGTTTGGCCATGGCGGCCGTGGACTGGGGGTGCTCAAGGTGAGGGACCGATCTGGCGAGGTGGGACAGCGACGAGATGGAGGGATCGAGGTGGGCTCCACAATTTTTTTTAGCATTTAAAAGTTGTTTGATACTTATTTGTGTTTAAAATGTTCAAACTTGTTTAAATAATAACAGTAATATTTTTTTATAAGACAGTAGCATTTAAAAAGCTGTTTGATACTTATTTTTTATAAGACATGCTGGGTGGGGGGTCATGCGCAAGCGGCCGGGTGGATCTGGGGGTGCTCGGGCATGAGGGGGGCCGGATCTGGCGAGGTGGGATAGCGATCGAGATGGAGGGGATCGAGATCGAGTGTCCATGAAATTTAAAAATATTCATGATAGTTCAAAAGTACCCATGAAATACAATCGAGAAATGAAGGCTACGATTTAAATACAATCGATCTTAGCTAGCTATCTGCTCACAATCTTCTGCCCTTCTTTTCAAATGGAGTTCTTCCGTGGAACGGACGCCCTTAGGTAGGTGGTCCCGCTTCTTCTTGTGGTGTATGCTGCCTTCATCATCGCCGCCATGTTCGATCCTCGGCCGCCAGATCTGTCAAGTCTTGGTTTCATTGGCTACTCCATCCATTCCGATGATCTTCCTTTGCCTCTCCACGCATGCCAACACGACCGGGCTTTGGCGGGTTTGGTAATGAAGAAGCATTGGTCCACTTGGGAAGCCAGTATCCATGGCTCATTTTTCACAAGACGCTTATACCATCGCGTCTTGGATTTGGCTTCGGTATAACCATGGTGGTGAAATACCGGTCTTCTTTTATGACGCTCTTGGCCCATCCGACACGGAACATCGACCTTTCTCCAACAGAGCTCAGCTCCCGTGACCTCGATCCTTCCGTAGTATCTGTCTCTCTGTCATTACCGTGTAGGATTCCATCGCTACCCCGGAGTTCGATAACCATCGCCTTCATGTCCTTGGCCCTCGTGTAGAATGTGTAGCCGCTGATATCGTGACGCCCTTCTAGGTCATCGTTGTGTTCGCGCTCGTGACAAGGCTTAATATGAGTTGTTCTTCCGCCGAAGAATCCTCGCGTAAAGGGTAATGGCGGCTTATGCTTGAACCAACACGTGAAACATGAGCTGCCTTTGAGTGTATCTCCGTCTGTCCCTCCGCTGGCCTCGGCCATTGTATCGCCTTATTAATAAAGGTTTTGTGCTCTACCACCCAAGGATCGACCACGCCTATGTGTTGTAGCCGACCAGGTTTGCTTCTTCAAAGTCGGCGAAGTCGACCAAGTCGATATGCATTTCAAGGGCGACCTCACGGTGACCCCATCCAGCGAGCCTGCCGAGGTGCCTGATGACGGCAGACCAACGGGTTCTCGATGCTCAGATAATTCGGCAGAGGAGATGCACTCTTCGTCGAAAGCCCTCGCTATGCTTCCTTTCGGACGTGACATGTTGCTAACGATCCTTTGATGACACCATTCATCCTTTCGAACGCATCATGCTGTGCAGGAACGTCGGCCCGAAGTTGGATGATATCCTCCACTATATGGACCAGCAGATGCACCATAACATCAAGAATGCGGGCGGAAGTACATCTCAAGCTCGCATAGTATCACCACGATCTCTTCCTGTAGCCTTCTCGAGTTTCTCACGCCAATCGACTTCCGAGAGATGACGCTAAGAAGTTGCATAGGCCAAATAGCGCTTACCCGGACGTGGCGCTGGCCCATGATCCCAATGGATTGCAACGGAAGTATCCGCGTATCAAGACGCGACAGTCGTGGAGACTTCATCCCGCTGAACTTCGCTTCACTGGTCTAGGTATCTGCTTATCTTCCCCGCGAATCTGTAAGGAAGTTTTACTCCCAGGAGGCAGGTGAAAACTGCTCGATCTCCTCCCGACTTAGGGTGAAGCACGCGGGAGGGTAGTCATTTCCGGGTCTCTTTGGCCTTTTTTGCCTTTTGCGACACTTCTTTCGTGGTCCTGCTTCGCCTCATCATCATCATCATCATCATCATCATCATCATCATCATCATCATCATCATCATATATAGCGTGAAGCTCCTGCCCGATGCCCATTGATTTCAAGTCTGCCCTTGCTTTCGCCCATCCTTGGTCCTCTCCGCATGTTGAGCAGGGTACCAAGCAGACTCTCTGCACACGCTCTTCGTGATATGCATGACATCAAGGCTGTGAGGCACACGGTGGATCTTCCAAGACGGGTAAGTCCCGTAAAATATACCTCGCTTTCCATACCTTCAAAGAGCGGCTCGGCGCTTTCGCTATTTCCTGGCTCGCGCCTTTTTGCTTCTTTCCCGCAGCAAGGCGCTCTTTCCAATTTTCCAACAGCTTGTCTATTTCCTCGCCGCCTCCAGACATCGGCGCTTTCGGTTCGTTTCACCATCGAACAGATCCTCGCGTTTCTCCACGGGTCATCGCCGAAGCCACCTTCGATGTCCCATGAACACGGTTTTCAAGACCCGGATCTCTATCTAGTCTGGCGATACGCAGTGTCATCCATGCACCTTACGCATCCAGAAAATCCGTGGACTATTTGCCCTGCGACATATCCAGAATCGAGATAGTCGTGGCACCGCCGGAGCAGTGCAAGGGTCTCAGGGAAATATTCTTTTCTCACGCAAGGCCCCACGTACATTCTGGCGTTTCACAGCAGGTCAAGCTCCTCTTTCAAAGAGCCCCAGACATGATTGATGTCGCTCCCCGGTTGTTTCGCCCTTCAATTAGCATACTCATGTGAATGTACTTCCTTCATGCACAACCAGGGGAAGGTTGTACATCCACACAAACACTGGCCAGGTGCTATGTGCTTCTCTGTCTGCCAAACGGATTGACTCCACGGGTGCTCGCGCCCAAAGATGATGTTCCTGGATCGCTCCTCAATTCCAGTCTTCAAGTTCAACGCTTGCCACTTGCTCGCATCCTTAGGGTGACTCAGCATCTTGTCTTTTATCTATCTCCGATCATTTCATAGCCATCTTACCGCTTTTCTCCTCCCTATCCGCTGCTAACGCAGGAGCTTTTATACCTTAGGGTCCGCGAAATAGCGCTAGACGAGGAGTGATCGGAAAGTACCACACCACTTTTCGAGGAGCTTTCTTCCTCTTCTTGTATCGAGTGACGCAAGACACCGGATATATGGTAGACTCGCTGCTCGTCCCGATAAATGATGCAATTGTTCATGCACACATGGTATTTCACGCGGCGGTAAATCCAGAGACACACGATTTTCTTCGCCTCCAAACTGGTCGGGCACTTGTTCCCTGGGAAAGACGCTCGTGCTGTAATGACATGTTCTCGCAAGTACGCGCCGGTCATTTTGTGTTTTACCTTCATCTCCGTATTAATGACCGCATTTCCAAAGTGGTATCCTCGGCCTGCATCCTTCATACAATGGAGTAAACGCGCCTAACTCAAGTTGATCCATCTTGGCTTTCTGGGCGGCAGTTTTATAAGTATCCGTCTCGCTTGAGAAGCAGCTCTGAATATGAGGGTCCTGCACCCAGCCCATCGATGGTCCAGCCGTCCTCGTCGCCGCATCATCATCTTCATGATCATGCCCGCCGCCTGCTCCTCGCAAGATCTTCCTCATCATCATGTCCTCCGATCTTCTACATGATGACTCGTACATGATCACGCCGTGGATCATCTCCGGGATTCTTCGCCTTCGCCCGCCCCGAGCCGCTGTGGTTGTCTTGCTGCCCTTCCTCATTTCTTTGCCTGCCCGCATGGACGACTTCGTAGTCATCTTCATCACCTTTGCCACCGATAGCCATCCATGAAACCACGCAACAGCAGGTGGTCCCAAGACTGCTCAGAATCCGGGTCCGCATAAGGCTCTTCAGCTTGCATCTTCGACACGGACATCTTATCTCCGCCTCGCTCTTTTGAAGCATCTCGCCTTCATGACCTCAAAACCTATTCACGATGCCTTCTGCCACACACAAACCCCTCCACTTCCTTCTCTCATTAGGGTTAGGTTAGTGTTAGGTTAGGGTTCATGGTCGGAGCGGAGTGGAGGAGCGGCGCTGATGGGATGGACACCGACGGACGGAGTTGGAGGAACCCGCGCCTTCACCCAGATCTGCGCCTCGACGGGCGCCGACGACCTGATGCTGCAGGCGAACCCTAGTCGCCGGGCGCTGCTCTCCCCGAGCCCCTCCTCGCACGGCTCCGATCCCATGCGCTTTTTCTTCCACCCGCCACCTACCGCCCTAGGTAAGCCTTCCTCTATTATATGTGCAGCCATGGCCACCGAGCCTGGCTGAATCTTGTGCCATCTACGTATTAGCAAAGTGTTGTTTACAGTCTACTATTGGTGTGGGATTCCACATCACGATATGCTCTGTAGATGTGACTTTGGGAGCGACCCCGCCTTCATCTATGCTAAATTCGAGTTTTGTCAAAACAGGGATTCATTAGTGTTCATGTATGCTAAACTCTGCTCCTTATTGATGCTATCTGAACGTAACCATGATGTTTTTCTAATGGTTTGGCTAGTTTATTATCTAAAAAAGAAAATTACATTTTTTTCTCCTGCTGCTGGCGAAGCTCGTGGCATTTGAATCACCAATACACGCATGCTTTTTATATGTGACCCTAGGAACCTGCAATTTTCTCTCGCTCAATTCCAAAGGTCGGTTACGATCGAAACCGTTACTACTTTACAAAGTGTTTGCTTCAGAAATGGTAACGTAAATAGATCAGTAACAGTATCAGGTTGCAATCCAGAGTTTGGTTGTTCTTAGTAATCTGGATAAATAGCCCTCCTTTATTTTTTTCCCTTTCAGACTAGCTATACATTCAGTCATATTGGAAATGTTGGTCTTGCGGACATTGGCTATGCTGACATTCATATTCAGGCTTGGTTACTCTTCTTCATACTTAATAGGTCCCAACCCAAAAGCCCATCGCCTACTCCCTCACTCGCCACCACTGTACGCAATCCTTGCCGACAAAGAAGCAGCAATAACTTGGTTCTTTTCGCCTAACTATCTACTTTATGCGATATATAGTGATTGACCACTCAGATTCAGGTCAGACTATCAAGTAGTACTTTTTCAAACTAATATAAGAGTGTTTAGATCACTAAAGTAGTGATCTAAACGCCTTATATTAGTTTACTGAGGAGTACTATTTAACTGCATGCTACTGATTTTATTTAGACTTCTTTCTTAAATATGCTGGGCAATGTAAATTATCATTCTCCAAATTTCAGTTTTCTCCGAGTGTCCATTTCCTAGGTTAACTTAATTTATTCTTGCATGCTAAAAGGATACCTTTCCACCTGAAAATTAATAAATTTCGGTTTGTTTTATTCAGGTCTTGAGAAGAATCTCACAGCAGAGGGCTCTCCCTGCGCCCCTTCCTCGATCCCCCGCTTCTTCTTCCACCCCGACCTAGGTAGGTAAGCCCTCCTGTCCCTCCCTCTCTCTCTGCTATAGTAGCCATGGTCACGAGCCGCCTGAATCTTGTGCCATCTACGTACTAGCAAAGTGTTGTTTACAGTCTACTATTGGTGTGGGCATTCCGCATCACGATATGCTCTGACATGTGACTTTGGGAGGAACCCGCTGTTCATCTCTGCAGAATCCAAGTGTTGATTGAAACAGGGATTCCATTAGATCCCCACTTTTCTTCAAAATGTATTGTTTTATCCCTGCAGCTAGCGTAAATTCATGGCATTTGAATCACCAATACACGCATGCGCTTTTAGATGTGACCTTGGCAACCTGCAATTTCTTCTCTATTGAAATCTAGTGTTGAATTAGGGATGCGATTATTGCTCTGGTTGGAAACCATTACTACTTAAATGATATAAGCTGAGCTTTTCTATGCCTCATCGCCACCCGTATGCATGCATTAGGAACTGCATCCTACTGCTTGTTTAGACTTATTTCTTAAATGTGTTGGGCGATGGACCAAGTGTCCATAGGTTAACTTGTTTTTTTCTTACATGGTAAAAAGAATATCTTTCCACATGTAAATAAATTAATTTTGCTTTTTTATTCAGGTCTTGAGAAGAATCACACAAATAGGTTAATAGCCCTCTGCTTTCTTTTTCTTTTCAGCCGGATTAGAAACGGTGCTCTTGCACACTTTTGATTATGCAGCAGACATTCACATTATGTGCTCAATCCGATTGTTGAATTAGGGCTTCGATTAGTGCTCCCAGTGTTGAAGCTGGATCCGGTACTACTAATAATCAGTTACTTCTTTTGTAACTAACATAAGAGCGTTTAGATCACTAAAGTAGTAATCTAAATGCTCTTATATTAGTTTGCGGAGGGAGTAGCTTTTCTTTCACTGAATTCCAGTGTTGAAGCAGGGATTCGAATAGTGCCCGGGTTTTCTTCAAAATGTATTCTTTTCCTGCCGCTAGGGAAATTTATGGCATTTGAATCAGCAGCCCGCATGCTGTTTACATGTGACCTTGGGAACCTTTTAATTCTTCTCTGCTGAATCCTGGTGTTGATCCTGGGATGTGATTACTGCTCTGACTGGAAACCATTACTACTTAAATTATCATCTCAGCTATTTTCTACGACTCATCGCCGTGTGCATGCATGCATGCATCAGGAACTGAAAATTAATAGCCCTCCTCTGTTTTATCTCCTTTCAGACTAGCTATTTGTTCTGTCAGATTGGAAATGTTGGTCTTGCAGACTTTGAGTGTGCTGACATTCAGATTCAGGCGTGATTACTATTCTTTATATAGTTCATATGTCCCAAACCAAAAGCCCATCGTCTTCTCCCTCACTCGCCACCTCTGTACCCAATCCTCACCTATGGCAGCAAGCATCAACTTCGTTCTTTTAGTGTAACTACTATTACTACCTACTTATACTGGCATAGTGACTAACCATTCTGTTTCAAGTCTGACCATTGAAATACTACTGCCTCTGTAACTTAAGATGAGATGATTTTTGACACTATAACAATGTCAAAAAATACCTTATATTATGTTACGGAGGGAGTATTTAACTGCATCCTGCTGCTTGTTTAGACTTCTTTCTTAAATGTGCTGGGCGATGGTCCAAGTGTCCATAGGTTAACTTGATTTTTTCTTGCATGTTAAAAGAATATCTTTCCACATGTAAATTAATAAATTCTGGTTTTGTATTCAGGTCTTGAGAAGAATCACACAAATCAGAGGGGCTGCCCAGAAAAGTCGTCTAAGAAAAAAAAGGTACTACCTATAAAATTCTTGTTGTCGTCACTGTCACCATGCTAAATTAGTTGAACCCGCTGTTCATCTATGTTGAACTCGAGTGTTAAAGCTGGGAGTCGATTAGGGCTGAGTGTTGAAGCGGGATTTAATTACTACAATAATCAGCTCAGCTTCTCTTTGCCCCCTCACCAAATGCATGCATTCGAAAGTAGAAATAGAAAGCTCTATTTTTTTCCTTTCAGACTAGCTATACTCTCAGCCAGATTAGAATTTATTTTTTTAGTACGCAGCAGACATTCAAAGGAAGGCTTGGTTACTCTTCATGGTTATACGGATCTAAAGCAAACCATATCTGTTCTTTCCAGTCGATTAGTGTGGGGAATTCGTAGCACACATGCTTTGTAGATGTGAATTGGGAAGCCGTTGTTCATCCATGCTAAATTGGAGTGTTGAAACAGGGATTCACTCAGCTTTCTTCAAAATGCATTTTTGCTGCTGGCAAAATTTGTGGCATTTGAGTCAGCAACATATGCTTTTTATATGTGACCATCGGAACTTGCAATTCTTCTCTGCCGAATTCCAATGTTGCTCTGACTGGAAACCATTACTACATAAATAATTAGCTCATCTTTTCTACGCCTGATCATGTATGCATGCATCAGAACAGGAACTTAATAGCCCTCCTCTGTTTTTTATAAGACTAGCTATACTTTCAACAGATTAGAAACATTGGTCTCGCAGACTTTGAGTATGCTGACTTTCAGATTTAGGCTTGGTTACACTTCTTCACACTTCAGAGGTCCCTAGCCAAAAGCTAATTCGCTGCCTTCTCCTCACTCGCCACCTCTTTACGGCTTCTAGCAGCAACTTGGTTCTCATAGTGTAACTACTAGGACTATCTACTTTACTCAAGATAGTGATTGACCATTCATGTTCAGGTCTGACCATCAAGTATTAGTATTTAACTAAAGGCTACTGATTTTATTTACTCTTCTTTTTAAATATGCTGGGCAATTGAAATTATCATTCTCCAAAGTTCAGTTAGCTCCAAATGTCCATTTCCTAGGTTAACTTGATTTATTCTTGCATGGAAAAAGAATACCTTTCCACCTATAAATTAATAAATTCGTTTGTTTTATTCAGTTCTTGAGAAGAATCTCACAAGGCGAGGGGCTGTCCGAAAAGTCTCCTAAGAAAAAGGTACCTATAAACTTTTGGTTGTCGCCACCATGCTAGATTAGTTGAACATGACCACGGCATGTTTCACATCATCGACAACCCACCCAATTGCATTGTCCGCTCACCACCGGCTTAGAACCAACAGGCAGCAACTCGCCGCCCTCGCCCTCAACTAGCTGCTGCTGCCTCCACACCGACACCAATGTTCGCCATCCTGTTATCGCCATCAACATCCCCATGCTCGTGGGGCTCCAACAACAGCACCAGCTGCCTCGTCATCGCCCCTGTGAAGCAGCTCCCATCACTTTGCCTTCCGTGGGTGCTCCTCCTCTATGACTTTTCCTTCTCTCGCCAATATGCGTGTGTGTTTTTGTACAATTGATGCTGGTACTGATGTCCTATTATCATGCTTGACAATGAACCTGCTAATTTAGGATTTAGGATTGTATGAGAAATAAAAGAGTAGTGTGGTCGTAAGAGGTGAGTTATGCAAGTTGTAGTATAGTTTTGTTGAATGTCCAGAACATGTAACCATGCCAGTGTGCGTTAGATATCATGCTTGTTAGATGGACATTGGGACCCTGCTGTTCATCTCTCGCTGAATTCGAGTGTTGAAGTTGGGAGTTGATTTGGGCTGAGTGTTGTAGTAGTATTCTATTAGTATTTCAATAATCAGCTTAGCTTTTCCTTTCCCAAATGCATGCATTACAAAGTTTAGTTAGCTCCATGTGTTGATTTCCTAAGTTAACTTGATTAATTTATTCTTGCATGGGAAAAATAATATCTTTCCACCTGTAGTAGTATTCTATTAGTATTTCAATAATCAGCTTAGCTTTTCCTTTCCCAAATGCATGCATTACAAAGTTTAGTTAGCTCCATGTGTTGATTTCCTAAGTTAACTTGATTGATTTATTCTTGCATGGGAAAATAATATCTTTCCACCTGTAGTAGTATTCTATTAGTATTTCAATAATCAGCTTAGCTTTTCCTTTCCCAAATGCATGCATTACAAAGTTTAGTTAGCTCCATGTGTTGATTTCCTGTTAATTTGATTGATTTATTCTTGCATGGGAAAAATAATATCTTTCCACCTGCAAAATAAATAAATAAATAAATTCGCTTTGTTTTATTCAGGACTTGAGAGGAATCTTACAAAACAGTAGAGGCTGCCCAGAAAATTCGCTCAAGAAAAAAAAGGTACCAATAAAATTCTGGTTATCGCCACCGCAACATGCTAGATTAGTTGAACCCGCTTATTCATCTATGCCGAATTTGAGTGGGCTGAGTGTTGAAGCTAGGATTCAAACAGGTTTTCTTCAAAATGCATTGTTTTCGTGTGTTGGGAAATTTGTGGCATTTGAGTTAGCAACAAACATGCTTTTTAGATGTGACTTTGGGAACCCGCAATCTTCTCTCGCTGAATCATGGATGCTTATTGCTCGATTAGAATCTATTACTCCTCCGTCTCAAAAAGCTTGTCCCAACTTGTCTCTCAAATGGATGTATCTAGCACTAACTTGGTTAGATACATCTATTTGAGGGAGAAGCTTTTTCGGACGGAGGGAGTACCACTTAAATAGTGATCTTAGCTTTTCTATGCCCCATCGCCATATGCATGCTGTTTTTTCAGACTAGCTATACTTCCACTCAGATTAGAATTTAGAAATGTTGGTCTTGCGGACTTTGAGTATAGCAACGTTCAGATTTAGGCTGCAATACTCTTCTTCACAGTTCTCATATGGCCCCAAACCAAAATGCCCATCATCCTCTCCCTCCCTCGCCACCTATGTCTGTAATCAACGCCTTTGGTGGCAAGAAACCACTTGGTTCTTTTAGTGTAACTACTAGTACTATCTACTTACTAGCATAGTCATTGACCATTCAGATTCAGGTTCTGATCATTGGTACTCACTATCAAAATATAAGAAACAAAAAAACGTCTTATATTTTGATACAGAGGGAGTACTATTTAGCTGCATCCTACTGTTTGTTTATCTTCTTTCATAAATGTGTTGGGCAATGGTCCAAGTGTCCATTTCCTTTTTTCTAGCCAAGTGTCCATTTTATAGGTTAACTTGAATTATTCTTGCCTGGGAAACAGAATATCTTTTCACCTGTAAATAAATAAGTTCCCTTTTTTCATTCAGGTCTTGAGAAGAATCTCACAAAGAAGAGAGGCTGCCCAGAAAAGTAAAAAAAAAGGCAGTACGTATTAAAATTCTGGTTATGGTCACTGTCACTATGCTATATTAGTTGAAACCGTTGTTCATCTATGTTGAATCCGAGTGTTGAAGCTGGGCCTACTAGGGCTGAGTGTTGAAGTAGGATTCAGTTACTACAATAATCAACTCAACTTCTCTTTATGCCTTTGCCAAATGCATGCATTAGAAAGTAGAAATAGAAAACTCTGTTTTTTCTTTCATACTAGCTATAATCTCAAATGACTATAAACAAATTTCGAGTATGCAATGTATATTCAGAGGAAGGCTTGGTTACTGTTCATGGTTCATACGGTTCCAAACCAAAACATTATCTGTTCTTTCCAAGAGATTTGACGGAGGTGTGGCTTGGGCTGGGGTGGCAGAGACGGTGGCGCTGTACTCAGCAGCAGCAGCGACGGAGCTTCACGAGCCCGCTTCGGCTCGGCCTGGTTTGCTCCTCGAGCTACGCCCACCGGTTACCGCCGACGGTGGTGGAGGTTGTCCCTCCCACGTGGTCACCTGACCCTGCTGCTCCTCGCTTCCGCTGGTTCTTCTCGATCCCGCTGTCTCGCTTCGCTTGTCACGGTGAGACGGCGATGGTGATCTGCGAGTCCGTGGTGGCGATATTGGTGGATGACAAGTATGGTGGAGCGCGATGGATCATCCGGGTCGTGGTTGGTTGGAGGTTGGGAGAAACTTTGTCGGCTTGTTCGGCACCGACGCTGGTGACGCTCGTGCGCCGCTGCCCTTCATGAAGGGCGCCGGATATCCCCTTCCTCCCACGGCCCTTCGCGCACGGGGAAACCCTAGGCCATGTCCGTAGCAGCGCCGTTGTCGCCGCTGCCTTCTTGAAGGTGTTACTTGGTATGCGGCATTTTGTGGTGCTAGGAGCATGGTGGAATTCTCCGCGAGCGCAGCGGTTATGAAGTCATCTTCGTTGTTGATCCGCCGTTGTCGGCATTTTTTTTCCTTTTGTGTTTTCTTTTTTTCTTTTGGGCGTGCTCGTGCCGCTTCCGCCCAGCCCCTATCGTTGGTTGTATCAATGTTGTTGCTTTGTAATACAAAGCGGGGAAACCTTTTTCGGGAATTCTAAGTAATATGAGTACACAAAGTATGCTGCTAGCTGTATTTGTTTGAAACAAAAATTCTTCTAGATTTTGTTAGTCAATTTACTGTCAACAGAAGTCATTTTTACTTTTAGGATAACCACTATGACTTCATATTTCATCAGAATTACTTATAAAATGTGGAATGTTATTATGTCGGTCGCTTATTTGTCTTGTGCATGTGTGAAGGCTCGGTTCGGTGCTTGTATGGCGTTGTTCATGTGTGACGGCAGCAGTGGTGCTCTACAGTCCCGTTACAATTATTCTGGTAAGTTCTTTTTTTACTTGGTTCTCCTCTATTGCTCGATCTAGCTTTCGAGCTATGGCATGCTCGCATGCCAGCCATCGAGCTGATGCTAGATTTTGTCCAACGATGGTGGTTGTCCGCCACCAGTTGCTGTAATGCATTGTAGTTATTTGCTCGCCAGCATTTGCTTTATCTTGGTTGTACAGCTGTTGAGAAATCCTTGTGCTTCTAAAACCGAGGAGAAGTGGAACACGACGATCGTTGAGAAGCTCCCGAGACGATGTGCCATCTTCTCCTCGCTTGCCCTTTTCACGACATCGCTTGGTTTGAGATCCTCTCCTCGATGCACATGATCTGCAGACTCCGACAATGAAATCCCTTCTCGTGACCGGTGTCATAGCGCCAGTGTGTCATGCCCAAGCCAATGCATAAAGGGTTGGCATTAGCGACTCTCCTCACATCCTAGATGATTTAGAAACACCAAACTGCATCTTCAACAACGCACACTCTTCCGCTCAAGTGCCATTCACATCATCAAGGAGGAGGCCGACTTTGGGATGTGGTCACGCCGCTGGTCTTAGAGTAGTCTTGCCCCAACCTCGAACGTGCATCAAGACATGTTTAAGGTCTATAACTCTATCTTTTCAATGTAATCAAACACAAAGGAAACCTTGTGCAGTCATCATATAGATTCATGCTTTGACTAGATCCAAAGACGATTGTAGATTGAATCATTTAACCGGCATGACAACCATTTGGTCTGTAATGCTTGCTGTAGAATGCACATATCTGCTTGTTCGCTTGTAGTTGCTTTACTATTATGGCTGTATGGTTGTTGTGCAAATCTTGTGCTACTCATAATTTGATGTGTGCTTTTGGGATCAAGTATGATTTGGGCCAATGAGCATTCAATCTTTGATAACCTCACAAGAGGGATGCCCATACATGTATCATGTATGTACTTCACGGAAGAAAGTGCTTTCTTCCGGCTGTATGGGTGCTTTCAAATTATTTTTTCAAGAAATTGATTGGGAACTAATTTTGTTGTCTCTCGCTTTGCCTGTGGAGGGCCTTGATTTGATGGTGAGGAGGACAAAGAGATCTATGATGGAGATGGCGAACCCATGGGCACCGTGGAAGGTCAGTTTTTGATCTTGTGAATGGCGCAGGTGAGAAGATTGATGTATGCTTTTATTGTTTTTCATGCCATTAAGTTTAGTTGTGATGGTATCCCAATAATTGTAGGAATATGCTATGTTTGTCATGTTTTTTCTTTGAGAATTTTGTCGTTGAATTTGTTCCACACATCTTTAGTTTTTTGTCTTTAAAATGACAGCCACCTAATAATGGAATGAGGAAAATAGGAAACAATGGAACTTTCCATCTATGCAGGCCTATTTACTTCACTCGCTTTTGTTATTTGCATATTTTTGTCTAGTAGCCAACAAAGTATTTCCTAGCTTCACCGAATTTACTTGTCTTGTTAGATTTCCATAGGCCTCCTGTGTTTAGTACAACTGCTAGTGGCCTACACACCCTATTGAGGAATTAAAAGACATTCTTATGTGGACATATGAAAAGAAGTTGATGATCTTATTTTTTCGAAATTAGACCTTAAGATATTTGTGTGATTAGCCAAAAAGGAGTTATAATTACATTCTCTTTAGAAAGTTCTTCGTTGTTTATTCCCGTTGTCACTACGCTATTATTTTGTTTGCTGTCCACATCATTTCCATACATACGATAAACATTACATCCCCATACCGAGATTTTGATCAAACTTGAGTTGGTTTAACTCCTTCGCCAGTAGGGTCAAGACGCAACATAACAGCCATGTTGATAACTATGGCTGCCAGCTGCCATTTGAAACACAGAAGTAACAATTGCTGCAAGAAAATACATGACTTCCAAGGCGATCCTTTGTGGAATTAAAGTGTGGATCTTGGTCCCGTAAGCAGATTCGTATTCAAGATCAGCATGCTTGTAAATTCATGCCTCATCACCGTGAGTTGTGACCGTTCCGCTATGAAACTTTTTATATCTCTATTCCACACATTTTCGGGCCTTTTTGTGACTCCGAGTGAAAGCTGCTATATCGACTAGAGAGGGGTGAATAGGCGATTTTTATGACTTTATAAATTCTTCATCGAGGAATTTGCCGTGAGGAAATTCCTTAGCTAAGAAATACATGCAGCGGAATAAGTACTCGAAGTAAGCATAACAGATTACAAGCATAGTCATCATGATGAAATGAAGACAATCAGAAAATACCGAAAGCGTAATCACAGGATAACACAAGATGAAGACAACACATCAAGAAATTGAACTGAGGAAATTGAGAAAGTCTCACCAAAGTCTTCAAACACAGATATGACAAACACTCAACACAAGAATGAGGAAATGAAAGGGTTGAGGAAATAGAACCAGTTAGGTTGGTGAAGACAATGATTTAGTAGACAGTTCCAACTGGCTGTCTCAGCTTGTAACGTCTGTTGGAGCGGCTGAGTATTTAAACTCGAGGACACGCAGTCCCGGACACCAGCCATCGAAAGCACGCAGCTCAGACACCAAGTCCTCACCAGATAATCCTTGAACTAAGGCCACGCAGCACCTCGCCCAATCACTGTGGTAAGTCTTCAGCACTTCCAAACCTTCACATACTTGGTCATCGGCGATCCACAATTCCTCTTGGATGTTTCTAGACCGTGACGCCTAACCGTCTGGAAGAAGCACATACTTCAAAGGTAAAAGCGCTTGATCCACGCTGGATCAATTTCTTCGTTGGATGCTCAATCACTTTGGGTTTGTTAGTTTGGTTTTGGGTTTTCCTCACTTTGGGTTTTTCCTCACTTGATGATTTTCTCAAAGTCCTCAGAGGATGGGTTGCTCTCAAATGACAAGTGTCAAGTTCTTCTGAGCAGCCAACCAACTAGTGGTTGTAGGGGCGGCTATTTATAGCCTAGGGAGCAGCCCGACATGATAAGACATAAATGCCCTTCAATGATATGACCGTTAGGTGGATAAGATATTTTGACATACACAAGATGACAAAGAACTGGTCGGAATTTTGAGTATCAAATTCCTCGTGGCTATTATGTTCCTCATCGTAGGCAATTCAGACCGGCGAATTCTTAACTCCTCGCCAATAAATTCTCGACTGACCGTAAGAGCTTCTGCCTCACATCAAGAAATTGACTGAACTGTATGAGATTTCCAAAGGCTTCACTCAAGGGATTGGTAGGTGAGGATTTTGAGTTGAGCATCAAATGGAAATTTTTCCTTAGTATTCCCTCAATTTCTTTTAATAAGACGGTGTTTCCTATGACTCAAGAAAGAGAAAATGAAACCACGAAAACAAAAGTCTTCACGCTTCATATTCCTCAAGCGATTACCAAGTCTTCGAATCACACCAATTTCTTCACTTTCAAAGTCTTCTAAAGTCTTCGTATATCAAATTCTTCATTGAAGAAATTCATTTTAGGGGTCGATTTTCATCAGAATATCAAACTCCTCATAGACTTATAGACCTGTGTACACTCACAAACAAGATTAGCCATTTAACCTATAAGTCTTCAATACACCAAAATCACTAAGGGCACTAGATGCACTTACAATCTCCCCTTTTGGTGATTGATGACAATATGTGTTAAGTTTTCAACGGGATAAACATATGAAGTGTAACATACTGATAATGAGGATTTTGATTGCAAGATATAGAAGAACTCCCCCTGAAGATGTGCATAGTGAGGAAATTGCTTTTGAGGCAATGCACATTTGAAGAATTGAATCATGGAGATCTCCCCCTATATCTTGTAATTCATACACGCATTTGACATATAATATGAGGAATTTGAAATGCATGATGAAATATGGTGCTTGATGATATGCAGAGCATGCAAAATAATGCATAAAGAGTATCAGAGCCCAATGCGTATGAGGAATTTGAAACTCTTCATAAGTATCAGATCCCAAATCGATTTGAAGATTTTCACCGAGCTCATGAGGATCAGAGCATAACAAGGATCAACGCATATCAACACTACTTAAATCAGAGCATAGAGCAAAAGCATAATGCATCAAAAGTATCAAAGGCACCATCGGGTTTAAGATTACAACTCGATCCAATAAAAGGTTTCAGAAGAACGAGAGTTGTAACTTAATAGAATATAGTATATAGACAAAAACGAGACCCGCTTGAAGACTAACTCAAATTTCTCCCCCTTTGTCATCGAATGACCAAAAGGATCAAACCGAGGACTAACGCTTGAAGAATTTCAAGTTGAAGACGGAGCGCCAGATTGTCGGGTTGTTCGTTGAAGTAGGACCAGCAGCAGATCTTCCAAATCTTCATTTTCACTGCTGTCGCGAGATGAAGAATAAGAGCTGGCCACTAAGGAAGGAACTTTGACTTTCTTGAATTTCTTCTGAGGAGGTGCGTACTAGTCAAATTCTTCCTTGAGTCCCATTGATTTCAGTTCTTCTTCATTGTATACATGTGAAAGAAGAACCAAAAAGCGCTTGAAGGTTTCATGAAGATAGTAATGGTTTTTCTTCATCGCATTGTGAGTTGAGGTCATGTTGTAAAGAAGAGTACCAAATCGACGCTTGACCCACTTGTGATTAGCGATCAACCTCTCCGATGAAGACCGAGGAGTAACTCACGATCACCATCACCCCGGGTGCGCTTCCTTGAGGATTTTGCTTAATCGAGGTATTTGTCGCCGAGTCATGTGTGGCGAGTCATCATTGGTGGAGTAAGATGTTGCTTATGCGAAACTGTCCATCCAATGGACGAATGCCTTCATCTATCATAGTAGTAGCCCTTCCTTTTCATCACCGAGGCAATTGGCCGCTTGAGGACTTCAATCGGGGCAGGTAGCGCAGTGGTTCAAAGTGTCGCCTTGTAATTCAAAGGAAGATCTTGACCGATGAATCTCATAATCCAAGGCGCATAAGGCTTCAGCTCAAAAGGTGACATGGCAATGTTTGCCGAGTCCTCATGAAGAAATCATGGAAATTGACGGAACGCCATGGATGATGTTGAAAAGCATATTCTTCATGATGCCAACGACCTCTTCATCATTCGAGTCGTGGGCTCTTGATAGGACTCATAGTCTTCGCCAAATTCGATAGACTGCTCGAGGCACATATAATAATTCCTTGACGAGGAATTTGGTCCTTGAGCTTGCCTTGGTTTCAAAGGCTTCATCAAGACTTGCATATAGTGATTTGAAAGTTCCTTTTCTTCATAGATGCGACGAGCTCCATCAATCGGAGGACTGAGTGGAAGAGCGCAAGCAATTCACTTGCCGGTGCCTTTGTAGTGGGTGTTTTCGGTCATCCAATCCAAGACCCATGAAGTCACATCTTCAAAGATTCCGTGATGTGCAGGGTTGCATAGAAATCAAGAATTAGCTCTTCATTCCAATCACATATATCGCTGCAAAAGTTGAGAAGACCTGCATCGTGAAGAACACTTAGAACGGGCTCAAAGCCCAGCAAATACTCCATATCCACATGAGGAATATGAGCATGATCAAGATTTTGTCCTTGTTGAAAAGCACCGAGGAATAGAAGTTGGTTTGACTGGCAGTCCAAGCGCCTCTTCCTAATCCGAAAGGTATCATAAGGATTATATTCATGAAGAACACATGCTCAGAAAGAAATCCTTAGCCTTGAACTTTTGTTTGGTCGAGAACGGATTCTTCTCGCTTAAGTGTAGGGGTGTCGTGAGTTGCATCACCACCTCTCGAACTGTAAGTCAGTGTTCTTCGCTTGAGGAATTTCTTGATCCTCAACTTGTGCAGTCCGAGGATTTTCAGCAGCAAAGAAGTAGCTTATCAGCGCTTAGTGGCTGGAATTTCTTCATGCATGTGACTCGTGGGTTGATTTTCTTCGAGTCGATTCGGACAAATTGCAGGGGAGTGAGGAACTTGTTGAAGGGTGAAGAGTGGAGTATTGGGGTGCTGACTTTCCCAAAAGTCATCATTGATTACTGGAGTGGTGCATCCAATATCCACATCTTCATTTTCAATTTCCTCAGTACCAGCTTGAGGAATTTCATGGTCTGATGAGGGAATGACTGGGGTTGAAGGGACAGCTTCCACTTCAATTTCCTCATCAATTTTTTCGCATAGAAGGGAGATTGATGTTCTTCATCGATCCGTTGGCACTTCATATTCTTCTCCAAACGGAACCACTTCCTTTGAAGGTATGGAGGAAATTGGAATAGCATCAATCGGGTTTTCAACAGAGCTGGTCATTGGCTTCAATTTCTTCGCAAATCAAGAATCTGACGAATTGATGCTTTTCTCTTCTTCACAGCAGCTCTGCTCCGCAGCCTTGGTTTTCTCACGTCCGCCAGATGGAAGAATTGGAGGGAGTTGGCGCCGAGGAGCTGAGGAATTTGGTGCAGCTTTCTATGAGCAACTCATGCAGCCTCTGCTCTTGAATACTTTCTTCAGCGCACTACTAGTGGGTGCCTGGCATTTCTTCTGCCGGGTTGAATTTCTTCATCAGCCTCGAATCAGATTTTCTTCAGAAGTTGAGCTTCAGCCATTGTCGGTATTTTTTCATTAGGCTGAGCAGATGCTTCAATTCGAGGATTTTCATGTTGCATGATGCGCAACATTCTCAGGAGATTCTTCGCCGATTGATTTAATCGGTCTTGATAACTTGCCAATCAGCATAGTACGTGTCAAAGTTCTTGCCGAGGTTCCAATTTCAGTTTGACTTGAAGAAGTTCCCTGTGTCATCTTGACAACATTTTTCTTCAGAACCTTTCCTTCCTATATTGAGCCTTCTTGATTTCCTTCGCCTTTCTCGAACTTCCATTTTCTTCAAAGAATGAAGTGAGTCAATATATGACTTGACCAGGTGTCAAAGGAAGATCAGCAGAGGGGTATTGGGATCATTGTGCCAGAGGTCGATGAAATCGAGGACTTTCTTCGGTCCAAAAGCAGAGGCATGATGTTCCCTTGACTCTTGCGGCTCTAACTTGATGTCTCTCGATGATTTTTCTTCAAGTTCTTCATCGATGCCTCATCATCGATGGCACGTGGACTACAAGCTGTTTCTTCCTTGGCTAGGCCGAGGACCACGCCCAGTTGTTGCTTTTGTCTTCAGCATAGTCGGGCCGATGAAGAATTGAGAGCAGCCGAGGAATTTGCAGAGACGCCGAGGCAATTGAAAACCAGCAGTCCTTTGACAAGTAGCTAGATGCACAGGAATCAAGGTTTGGACGGAGCAGCTTGAGGACTTTGATGGAAAAAAGAGTGGTGTGAGGAATTTGTCGAGGAATTTGCCTCGAGGGAGCTGTCGAGGAACTTGGCCGTGAGGGCACGGATGAAGAAGCACTTGGCTTATTAGCGCACTTCTTTTGCATCGATTTCTCGGTTTGACCGAGACTCGGCAAGCAGCAGCTGCGTAATCCTCATTGAATTTCTTCACCGCTTCCTTTGCTTGCTTAGCCAACTTTGCTTGGCGCTAGCCCACTCATCGTGAAAGTCCTCACCGCTGCTTGACGCTAGTGGGATCAGCTATTTGGCCTGGTGCCAAAGGAGCTCTTGGGCATGGAGGATTTAATGCTAATTTCTTCATGTACTTAGGTGTTACATATCGGTATTCCTTCCATTCTGCGCGCCATCTCCGCTCAATTTTTGAATGCGCATCTTGCGTTGATTTTTGCTCTCTCATCCGGTGTGCAATAGTCAGATATATTTCCTCAGGATTTTGAATGCTGTCATGACTCTCAGGTTTCTTTTCCTCCTCTCGGGCTTCTTACCATCTCGCCATTTTCTTCGTGTGAGGAAATTGAACAATTGAGTTCTCTCAAGAAGTGTGCAGTTTTTCTTCGAGGAACGCTGCAAATGAGTTAAGTTGATGAGAACCTAGGGATTCAGCAGCAGACATTTGTACTGTGAACAGAGTATAGGTGCGAGGAATTTGAAGAGGTCATATGTTTCGAGGGTTTTTCAAAAGAACAAGTTTGAGGATTTTGACCAGATGAGCCTTGAAGAATTTCAATAAGCGTTTTTATCTTAGGTTCCAGAGTTGTATAGATCAAGATCCACACAATTGAGGAATCTTGAAGAAAATCATAGCTTAGAGAAATGAGTCAAGAGATTTGAGGTGTTCATATGTGTGAAGAATTTGAAATAAACACCTTTGAAGAATTTGAAGAAAATTTGAGAATCAAAGCAGTAAATAAAAGTAACTTTAATTTATTCAAGTGAAGAACAATACTAACTGAGATGAACATGAGAAGTTCGTCTGCTCAGATCTTCTCCGCCTCTAACTTGGCAGAGGAAATCAGCCACGCACAATGCGGAGTGAAGGAATTCCACGGTCGGCGCGAAAACGCATGGCGAAGAGGTCAAGGCAAGGAAGCTTTTCCTCACCGGCGATTTATGGAGTAGGGCGGCGCTTAGGGTTTCGAGGAGCGAGCGGAGAGAGATCGAGCGGAGTAAAAGAGTGAGGAAGGAGAGAGGGGGTATTTATAGCCACGGTGAAAAACGGCTCGTCCAAGAATTAGGACGAACATGCCCTGACCGCCTCCCTTCTCACGACATGTGTCACCCACGTGACAAGTAGTGGAGATCGTAAAGCATCGTGGTGGATTTAATAATGCATCATGGGATGCGGAACGGTTTGAGCGTAAAATCAAGTTTGGATAAGATTCGCTTTAAAAGTTCGTTCAATTTCTTCAATTGTCAAGGACACAAAGGAAGAATTTGAACGAAGTTTCAAAGTAGAACGCACATGAAGAATTTGTGAATGGATTGGGTTGAGTATAGCATAGAGGGGAAGGGTTCGATCACATTCACTTAGCAGAAAAGCGACTTGAAGAAATAGCCATAAGTGAATGCTGTAGAGGACATAAATCCATATATATATATATAGCCAATGAAGAAAGACGATTTGAAATAAAGGAAGAATTTGCAAAGTTGAAGAATTTGAAAACTGAAGAATTTGAAAACTGAAGAATTTCAAAAATCAAGAATTTCAAAACTGAAGAAAACTCAAATTGAAGATTTTCAACTTTGGTGGTGGCGTGATTCCATCAGATAAGAATGATGATTTCAGACACCGCAGCACAATTCGTCGAGGGTTCGAGAATCAAATTCTTCATTAATTTCTTCACACTTAGAGTGTTATTCTTCATTGATTGAAGAAAAACTTTCTTCATGTGTTGCACATCTAAGTCATCAATTTTGCATAAGTGTTAGGATGTGTGCTTTTTCAAAGAACATTCAAGATTCTAAGATATTTAGCTCACACGCAACTTGCTAAATCTCTTCTCATCCAAGGGCTTAGTGAAGATATTAGCTAGTTGTTCTTCAGTCTTCACATGCTCGATGGAGATGTCGCCTTCAACACATGATCACGAAGAAAATGATGACGAATTTGAATGTGCTTTGTCTTCGAAAGTGCTGAATCGGGTTGTGAGCAATCTTGATGGCACTCTCATTGTCACAAGAGAGAGGCACATTCTTCACGTTGATGCCGTAGTCCTTGAGGGTTTGCTTCATCCATAGTAATTGAGCACAACACGAGCCAGCAGCAATGTATTCAGCTTCAAAGAAGGACAAAGTGATACAGTTCTGCCTGCTTCGAGGACCAACAGACCAAAGATCGTCCGAGGAAATGACAAGTACCAGATGTTGACTTGCGGTCCACACGATCACCAGCATAGTCGTAGTCGTAATATCCAATGAGATCAAAAGTAGAGCCCTTGGGGTACCATAATCCTAGTGTTGGTGTGTGAGCTAGATATCAAGAATATGCTTCACAGCCTTATGGTGTGATTCCTTCTGTGTAGCTTGAAATCGGGCACACATGCAAACACTAAGCATTATATCCGCCTAGATGCACATAAGTACAATAAAGAACCAATCATGGAGCGGTATACCTTGTGATCAAGTCAATACCATTTTCATCAAGGCATAGATGGCCATTTGTGGGCATAGGAATTTTGACACCTTTGCAATCTTGCATGCCGAATTTCTTCGTGACATCTTTGAGGTATTTCTCCGAGATATGAATATGCCATTGTGTTGTTGATTTAATTTGAAGACCTAAGAAGAATTTCAACTCTCCCATCATAGACATTTGATATTCTTCACTCATCATATAGGCAAATTCATCACTATAACGTTGGTCAAGACAGCCAAAGATAATATCATCAACATATATTTGGCACACAAACAGTTCACCATCATAAGATTTAGTAAAGAGAGTAGGGTCGAGGAACCGGTGTGAAGCCATTCTTCACGAAGAATTCCTTCAATGTATCATACCACGCCCGAGGGGCTTGCTTGAGGCCATAGAGGGCCTTATTTAGTCCAAGACTTTGTCGATTCTTTTGATCTTCAAAACCCGGGGTTGAGCAACATATACTTCTTCCTCAAGCTTACCATTGAGGAATGCACTTTTCACATCCATTTGATATAAAGTGATATTGTGATGGTTAGCATAGGCGTAGTAATATAAGTAATAGACTCAAGTCTAGCAACAAAAGTAAAGTTTCATCGAAATCAATTCTTCAACTCGCGTAGCCTTGAGCTACTAGTCGTGCCTTATTCCTCACCACAAGACCATTTTCATCTTGCTTGTTGCGGTAGATCCACTTTTGTGCCAATGATATTATGTTTGCGAGGATCTCGACGCTTGACCAGTTCCTACACGCTGTTGAGCTCGAATCGATGTAATTCTTCTTGCATGGCCTGAATCCACCTCGCCCAGAAATGCTTCATCTACCTTAGTGGGCTCGTGGATAGAGACAAAAGCATAGTGCCCACAAAAGTTAGATAAGTGTGAAGCTTTTGAGCGAGTGAGAGGACCCGGCGCTTCAATGTCATCGATGATCTTGTCAACTTGCACTTCTTTTGCAACGCGAGGATGAGCAGGTTGTCTTCGAGGAATTTGATCATTTTCCTCAAAGACCATTTTCTTCAAAGATTATCTTCAGTGCATCACCGACGTTCTTCACAGACAGAATGAATTCTTCAGCAGCTTCTTCAAGAGGGAATGACATCCTCAGCTTGCCCTTGAACCTGATAGAATCCTCGTGTGCTGGTTCGCTTAACATGTAGGTAGGTGCTCTTTGCAGCCATTAGTTTCATCGAATCCGCACATCTACAGGTCAACAATCTTGTGAAGTGCGATGTTGAAGACTCAGAGGTGTGCGTAGTCCTTTCCGTAATCAAGCATAAAACCTTCATGCGTGCTGTGCAAATTTAGAGTGGTGGTGAGGATCTCTAATCCAGCATTTAGCAATCAAGACTTTGAAATAAATTACATTGGGTTTCTTGTCATGAGGAGTTCATAGGCAGCCTTTTTGAAGAATTTGTGAAGATATACTCTGTTGATGATGTGGCACGCAGTATCAATTGCTTCAATCCGTAAACGACGGATGCTTTTGTATTCATCAAGCATAGTGCGAGCCATCTCAACAAGAGTTCTGTTCTTGCGCCCATTTACGCCATTTTGCCGAGGAGTATAAGGAGCAGATAACTCATGAGTAATACCAAGTTCATCAAGATAGTCATCAAGACCGAATTCTTGAACTCAGGCCCATTGTCACTCCGATGTGCTTGATCTTCACACCAAAGTTGGTTGAAGCCCTCGAGGAAAATCGCTTGAAGATTTCCTGACTTGATTTTTGTAAGTAACAATGTGTACCCAAGTGTAACGAGAGTAATCATCAACAATAACAAAGCCATAAAGGGATGCATCATTAGTGACGGCCGAGTAATGATTGGGACCAAAGAGGTCCATGTGAAGCAATCCAAGGACGAGTAGTGGTCATGATAGTCTTCACTGGATGCTTGGCCTTGGTCATTTTCCAGCTTCACAGTTCGTGATAGGTGATCCTTGAGGAATTTGACATTCTCAATGCCAATGACATGCTTCTTCAGCTGCAAGCTGCAGTAAATTCCTCATGCCTGCGTGACTAAGTCGCCGATGCCATAGCCAATTTTCTCTCCTGCTTTTGCAAGTAGACACATGGCTGGTTGTGGTCCCGTGGAAAAATCAACAATATACAAGTCTCCTCTCCTAAAGCCTTCAAGACTTTGGAATTGTCGCCTTCCATAATCACAACACAACGACATTTCCAAAGATAACAACCATATCAAGATCACAAAGCATTGAGATCGACATGAGGTTATATCCTAAAGACTCAACAAGCATGACTTTGTCCATGTGCATGTCCTTAGAGATAGCAACCTTACCAAGTCCCAATACCTGACTTTTGCCTTTGTCAAAGAAAGATGATATGTTTCAGATGTGACGGTGATAAGGGAGCATCCATCAATAGATTCTTGTCACCACCATGTGATTTGTACATCCACTATCGAGAACCCACTCAGTGGTTTTGGGTTGATCATCATCCAGATGAATTAGTATAACTTACGATCCCATATACTTCATCGCTGAAGAATATGATATCAAGTTCATCGATGAATTTCATCACCAAGATTCAGATAAGCAAGATGAGGACGTGTGAAATGAAAGTTCATTTCATCATGATTAGCCTCAAGGCCCTTCGTGCATTTTGTCGCCCCCAAAGAAATTCTTCAGACGCTTAAGACACGCCTGAGACCCTGACCCTGCAGAAGAGATTAGTTCTTTTTTCACCACCCACATCTCAAGGGGTGGCAAAGAGTTCATCACTCATGAAAGCACCATATGAGAATGGTGGCATAGAGGCCAAACCATTTCGCTTCACATAAGAGGGTTAGGGTAAGCATATGAATAAGCAGAGAAATTCTTCGAGGACTTATGAACATATTGGTTTGAAGAATAATGCACATATTCATAGCTCCTTAGCTCTACCCTCTAAACAGAGTTGTTAGCACGATGATAATCATATGAGGACTTTGATCCTTTTGAGGAATTTGATCCACGTGAGGAATTTGGTCCGTATGAAGACTTTTGATCCATATGAAGAATTTTGTCCATATGAAGAATTTGATCCGGGTTCTTTTTCTTCACAGGTGGTGTCATGAGGACATTCACCAAGACTTTCAAGACATTTCTTGGGAACCCAGATTTTCTTCATAGGGGACCGCTCAGCTCAGTTAGTGCCAACATATCTAGCAAATACTTCACCATTCTGATTTTTGAACAGTTTATAGTTTGAGTCAAATGACTCATCATCGAATGAGGAAAGTCACATGTAAAACCAGATAAGGTAGATGGATCAATCGGAGGTCCCTTTGCAGCAACCCATGAGGTTTTGGGATACCGCAAAGCTTCCAAGACGTTCCATCAGCATTGAGTTTCCTCTCAAAGGCAATACCTCTTTCCTAGGGTTCCTGTTGAGGATCTCGCTTTTAAGCACATCACAAAGAGTCCGATGCCCTTTGAGGCTTTTTGTACATGCTCGTCATGTACAATTTCTTCAAATTCCTGCATCGCAAGGATACTAGCAATGTCCTCGGATGAGGAATTAGTGATAGCAGAGGCAGGTGAAGAATTTGTAACAGCTTGAAGCATTTGAACATTCAGTGAAGAATTAGCAGATTCACGCTCAATGCACTTTAAGCATGGAGGAACAAATTCTTCTTGAGAAGCGCTGATTTGTTGAGCAAGTAATGAATCGCGCTTCCTTCAAGATCTTCATAACTCGCCTTAGCTTCTCAAGATCTTGCTTTTGAAGAAATTCATAAGAAAGTTTCTCATGATCGATAAGAGAGTGTTATGATGACCTTGAAGTTGTCGTCAAATCTAGACGAATTCTCTCAAGATTTTCATCAGGTGGCTTGAGGCGATCCATTTCTTCACCTAACATATCATCACTCTTATCTAGCATGTTTTGAACCTTTTCAAAAGCCCTTTGTTGTTTTATAGCAATCTTAGCAAGTTTAGGAGTAATGGGCTTGAGATCCTCATCGATTCATTTTCACTAGATTCAGAGGAGGTGTAATTGAGTACTTTGGCACCTTTTGCCATGAAGCAATAGGTGGGAGCGTAGTCATCATTTCTTTCCTCATCGTGTTTGTTGGCGGAGTCATTTTCTTCGTTGTTGAAGATGGATTTGCTGACGTAAGCGTGAGTAAGAGCCGACTAGCCACACCAGATTCGGATTCTAATGCATCCTCCTCTTCCTCATTTTCCCAGATTCAGCTTCGTAGTCCATTTCCTTGCCAATGAATGCCCGAGCCTTTTTGGAGCTGCTCTTCTTGTGAGAAGAAGGTTTGAGGATTTTGATGATGAAGATTTTGATGATTTCTTCTTCTTCTTCACGTCATCGAATCTGTAATCCTTGTGTTTTTCTTCTTCAATTCCTTTTCCCCATCGAGGACAATCTTGGATATAGTGACCAGGTTTCTTGCATTTGTGGCAAAGTCTTCGCTTATAGTCACTAGATGAGGAATCACCGCTTCTTGAGGATTTTCCAAACGACCACGCCTTGTGAATTTCTGAATTTCTTCACGAAGCATAGTTTCCTCCTGCCAAATTCTTCAGGATCTCCAAGGCTACTACCGGATTCTTCACTCTCGTATTCAGATTCAGCCTTGGCCTTCAGGCACGGTTCTTCCATAGCCGTAACCATAGAGATCTCTTTCAAAGAAGTCGAACTCGTGAGTATTTAGCCTTTCGAGGATATCAGCAGGATCAAGAGACTTGTAGTCAGCTCGCTCTTGTATCATCGCTGCGAGTGTCAAATGAGGAATCAAGTTTATCTTAGTAATTTCTTCACCACCATGGTTTGTGATGTCAAGGGCACCCAAAGGTTTGAAGCTCATTTTGAGATGTCGTGGAGGCGATCAAGGTTTGTTGAACATTTTCGTTTTCCAGTCTTTGAAGCGGTTGAAGAGATTCCAAGAACATCAACTCGAGAGTCACGCTGAGTTGAAACACCTTCATTTACTTTGGACAGCCTCGTCCCAAATGAGTTTGGCAGATTCCAAAGCACTCACTCTTCCATATTGGCCTTTGCTCAAATGGCTACATATGATATTCTTCGCTTGAGAATCGAGTTGTTTGAATCTCTTCACATCAAGATTCATTCAGAGAGAGGGTGTGACCGAGGAACACCTCTTGTCACAACATACCGTAGATCGTTGTCAATTGCTTCAAGATGCATTCGCATTTTGTTCTTCCAGGAGGTAGTCCCGTCCCATCAAGGTAGGACACCCTGCTGAGACCTTGATCATACCTGCGGCCCACATAACTAAAACTCCAGTGGTTAAACTCAAATCACAGTAACAAGGGAGTACCTTTGTTCGATTAATTGAAAAGTATCGACTAGAGGGGGGGTGAATAGGCTTATTTAAGATTTTACAAATTTTCATCGAGAATTTGCTTGTGAGGAAATTCCTT
>JAHIAM010003999.1:0-39429 GCA_021605205.1 Aegilops longissima | reverse complement strand
TCACTGTTTTGGGGTCCGGAGTGATTTCCATGATTAATGAACTCGGGCTATTTGTCGGTCATCAACACTACATTTTGGCCGATTCGCCCGCTTTGTGGACTTATTACTCACTGCTTTTGTGGTCCCGGAGTGCTTTCCACGATTAACTAACCACGGAGTGCGCTTATGCTTCGCATCAACACATACAGATTTGGCCGATTCGCCTGTTTCGTGGACTATTACTCACTGCTTTTGGGTCCAGGAGTGATTTCCGGATGAACGAACCTCGGGTGCGCTTATGTCGGACATCAACACTCACAGCTTTTAGCCGATTCTGCCCGCTTCATGGATTATTACTCACCGCTTTGGGGTCCGGAGTGATTTCCACGATTAACTAAACCTCGATGCGCTTACGTGTTGGTCATCAACACTACACGTTTTGGCCGATTCTCGCCCGCTTGTGGACTTTTACTCACGTTTTGGGTTCCCAAAGCGATTTCCATGGTTGTCGAACCAAGGTGCGCTTTTACGAGTGGTCATCAACCTCATAGTTTTGGCCGATTCTGGCCCGCTTTCGAACTATTATTCACTGTTTTGGTTCCCTGAGTGATTCCCATGATTAACGAACCCTAGGGCGCTTGCATTGTCGGTCATCAACTCTCATAGTTTTGGCTGATTCTGCCCGCTTGCTGACTATTACTCACGCTTTGGGGTCCCTGAGATTCCTACGATTAACAAACCTCGTGTGCTATATGTCGGTCATCAACTCTCAGCTTTTGCCAATTAGTGCCGCTTCATGGTCTATTACTCATTGTCTTGGGGTCCTAGAGAGATTTCACAATTGACGCATCCCCGGGTGCTATATGTCCGCTGCCAACACTCACGGTTTTGGCCAACTCTAACCTGCTTCGTGGACTATTACTCACTGTTTTGGGGTCCGGAGTGATTTATGATTCACGAACCTCGGGTCCGCTTACGTGTCACCATCAACACTCACAGTTCCCGATTTTGGCCCGCTTTGTGGACTATTACTCACTGCTTTTGGGGTCCGAGAGTTATTGCACGATGAACGAACCCTCAAGGCGCTTATGGTTCGGTCATCAACACACTTAGTTTTGGCCAATTTTGCCCCTTTCGTGGATTATTACTCACTGTTTTGGGGTCCGGATTGATTTATGATTAACGAACCCGGGGTGCGCTACGTGTCGGTCATCAACACTCACAATTTTGGCCGATTCTGGCCCGCTTCGTGGACTATTACTCACTGTTTTGGGGCCGAGGGTTATTTCCACGATGAACAAACCCTAGGGTGTGCTATGTCGGCCATCAACACTCACTGTTTTGGCCGATTATGGCCCGCTTCGTGGATTATTACTCACTGCTTTTGGGGTCCTGAGTGATTCCCACGATTAACAAACCTCGGGTCCGCTTACGTGCGGTCATCAACCTCACAGCTTTGGCCGATTTTGGCCCGCTTTTGACTATTACTCACTGTTTTGGGGTCCTAGAGGAATTTCCACAATTGATTCATCCTCGGGTGCGCTACGTGTCCTCTATCAACACTCGTAGTTTTGGCCAACTCTAACCCGCTTCGTGGACTATTGCTCACTGTTTTGGGGTCCCGGAGTGATTTATGATTAACGTAACCTCGGGTCCGCTTATGTGTCGGTCATCAACACTCACAGTTTGGCCGATTTTGGCCTGTTTTGTGGACTATTACTCACTTTTTGGGGTCCGAGTAGTTATTTCCACGATGAACAAACCTCGGGTGTGTTTGTGTCGGTCATCAACACTCTTAGTTTTGGCCGATGGCCTGCTTTCGTGGATTGTTACTCACTGTTTTGGGGTCCGGAGTGATTTCACGATTAACGTAACCTCGGGGCTTACTTGTCGGTCATCAACACTCACAGATTACCGATTCTGGCCCGCTTCGTGGACTATTACGCACTGTTTTGGGGTCCAGAGTTATTTCCACAATGAACTAACGCTGGGTGCATTTACGTCGGTCATCAACACTCAGATTTTTGGCCGATTCTGCCCGCTTCGGATTATTACTCACTGTTTTCGTCCGGGAGTGATATCCACGATTAAAGAACCCCTGGATGCATTTACGTCGGTCATCAACACTACAGTTTGGCTTATTCTGCCCGCTTTATGGACTATTACTCACTGCTTTGGGGTCCCTGAGTGATTCCTATGATTAACAACCCCGGTTGCGGTCACATCCCTAATCTTGGTCCGATCTATGCCAACATTCTTAGTTTTTTGAACCAAAAGATCACAACCAGATTGCTCATGATGAGTTCTCCATTATATATTGTGAATCAGCAGTTCTAATTTTCTCATGGGTTATCCTAAGAAATGTTGAACTTGCTCGACATATTATCTATGCATCCACAACTCAGAAAAACCATATGTTCTTTGAGTTGTCTCTCTTAGTTATCTTCCACCTTCATCTATCAATTGATAGTCAAGAGTATGCGTGCTCTCGCTCATCGATGCCTATTACTATTGTGGTCCGTCAAGACATTCTATTCGGAATGACTAGGAGAACAAAACTCAGCATCTTCATCCATTTCTAGGATTGGGTCAAAGCAGTTGTATTCGCAGATCAAATGCAATCAAGCTTTTGTTCTGCCCTATTCTCGAGGTATTACCCACTTTATGTCGAATGTCATGAGAATTGCACCTTTCCTTATGAATTCTGACGAGTGATATTTCGCCATCATCATTCGCTTCCTGTTCCGGTTGTTGCAACCGAATACCGGCAAGTGAACCTTGTGAAATCAATACCTAGCAACTAGTTGCTTGGTAGTTAATGGACAATACTCTCATTCTTAGCGTGCTGGTTATTGAATCATCATCCTAAGATTGATCGTGCTACCTAGTCCATATTTCGGTGCACTCATCCACCACGGAGTTAGGATTGTGACAATCCTCGCTTCCTTGATCATATCCTTGCCCTCAAAAAGCAAGATTGTTTTCGCTTAATAACATATCGGTGGTTCGTGATTCTAATATCTTCTAAGTATTACCGGTTGTTTCTGACTGTTATGTTGAGCTCGTGATCACGTTGGTTTTCTTCTAAACCACCCATTCTCCAAGAATCTGTGTTGATACCCCTGAACTAGTTGGTTGCTAAACAACGATTCTGGAGAGTTGGAAGATAGAAGCTATTCGACTTAGTTCATCTCCAAGGGATATCCCGGTGTGTGTGTGTTGAAGAAAGATGATATCTTCATCGATTGGTCCCTGCGGATCAGTTGTTGATCTATTGTTTGTCAAAATTTTGACTTGAGTATGCTATCGTTGTCAAATCAGAACCAACGATATTCTTAATGTTGTCTTACTCGTGGTTGATCCTCGAGGATACAACATTATATCTCTTGGTCTGACCAATGCTATCACCGTGTTCACGTGATGGTGGATGTCCAGTGATATGGAAAATTCATGAGTTGTTGTTGAGCCCATCAGCAACATTTTGTCTCCCCATTATTCATGTTGAACATCAACCTAGTGTTGAAAACTTCGTAAGCAATGCCTTCGTGTTCCGCTCATGAAGCTTATGCTTGATGGAAGAAGTGACCTCCTCGAATTCATGTGCATTTGGTGCAAGTTGTCACCGTGAGTTCGAGAAAGATGGTTTATTTCTCCTCGGTACCATCCTGTGTCATTATATGTGCTAATGTATTCTATGGTTTGGTAGATTAATTACCTCCACTCATATGTATTCCTAGCACACCAAGCCATCGACCGATTTGTTCTAGGAGAAGGAGTTAAGTGCTAATCCATGGTAATGCACAAGACTTGATATCCTCGACGATGGTTCCCACCAACTCGGTAGTGTTTCGCTGTAAGACTCACCGTGGTCATGCTTGTCTCGACCGCGGTTCACATGTGTGTAGCAATCCAGCTCATGTTTTGACATTTCTATTGCAGTTTGTTTCCGAGAATCTGCGAACATCGTTTTCGATTTGTGTTGCAAACTTTCTTTTCCGATATGTTGAGTCTCAAGAATCCTGTTACTAACCAGATCTGAATCTCAGCAGATATGATGGTTAGAACATCTCCAACCTGGCGCTTTTGTTCTCATCTTGCACCGCCAATGTACCAGTTCCCCTTGGATTGCATTTCTTGGTAGTTGCTGTCCAATTTCATAGTCAAAAGTGGTCCTACCATGGGTCCAATCCATTTCCGATGATAAGCAAAATCATCCATTACGATGTCTTCAACAAGGTAGTCCACATCATCCATTCTAGTCCGATTATGTCATTCTTTTGAACTCCTTCAAACGATCGCTTGTGAATTTCCCTAGGCTGGTATAGAGAGTTCCAATGATCTCTATATCAAAAGTAATTATTTTTGCCACTTAGGGAACAGTCCAACGATTCACCTTCTCGAGGTGCCCTGCTAATGATCATGGCAATTATTTCTTGCCACCTTGACACCACCCACCATCTTTCTAAGCGTGAATTGTTGCCCACCAAATCAAACCCTGTCGCTTTGTTCTTCCATTCTCCTCGATGTGTTCTGTGGTCTCAATTCGAGATGTTTCACCATCTCATTCCATGAAGTTGATATTGTATAGCTCGATCTTTGAGAAGATCAATCCTAGTAGAGTTTCTTTTTCCGCTATCATTGCATGGAAGAAGATCTCAAAGCAAGGATGTCAAGAACAAATCCAACTAATCAACAACCAAGAGGAGACAGTTGTCATAGTTGTGATGCCTAGTGTCCCCTTTGTCTTCTTACTCACGCCTTGAATCAAGCAGATTCTTGTTTAGTGGGGTGAGTTGTCACATCCCTAATCTTGGTATGACCTATGCCAACTTCCATGTGTGCATCATGTTTAAATTCAAATGAAATTTGAATTGAGGAATTTTCAAAGCCCTTAAAACCCCTAAAAATAACCAACATTTAAATCTCATCAAATGAGTCCAAGAAAATGTTCTTATTCTGTTAAAATATTGGCATGAGGTGAAATTCAAACCAATATTTTGGAGTCACATAAATATTTATTCTGGCCATTTGAAATAATCAATAATAATTTGCATTCGATTATATTTGTTATATATTAAATATATGTCCAGAATTGGGAACATTTTTATGTGGTTTTGATATTTCATATCTAACCCCATAATTATTTTCGAAGCACAAAAATAATTTGGTCTCGAACAAAATTAAAACAAATGTAAGAAACAAAAGTAAACAAATAGAGAAAACCAGAGAGAGAGAAAACCTTACTCGGCCACTGAGACCCACTTACCGGTGGCCCAAGAGAATCGACCCAGCCCACCACCACCTCCCTGCTGCCTTCCTCCTTGGGATAGTAGGACAGTATGCAGTTCGACGACGACAAGACGCGCCAAGGCCACCTCCCTCGCTTCTCGCCCTCCTAGCGATGCCACGACGACGCCTGTCCTCGGGCCTCTCCTCACCTGGCTGCACCTTCTCCTCCCCGATTTCTTCCCGAAGCTCACCGAGAGTCGCTGCGCTGGCCACTAGCTGTTACTCGGGCTACCAGCATCCCCATGCTGGCCAGCTTCCACGAGCTCCGCCGACGCCAGAGAGCCGACGCCAAAGCACGCGACCTCGAGGCCAGCAACGCCGCCATCGCTGTCGCTTTTCCACTCGGCTCCGCCACCTCGCCGATCCACGACGCAGGACGCCCCCGAGCCCGCTAACCATCCCAATGTAATCATTGGAGCTCCAACGCTTTCTCCCTCGCCCCTGCTCGTCAGATCCTCTAACTCCCCGAGCCACCGAGCCGAGAGCCTCGCCGCTCATGAAGCCACTGCATAGTGCAAGCTCAGCTCGCTCGAGCATGTCATTATGCGGTTGCTCCTGTGAGACGAACGCATCTGCTAGCTCGCCTCCGCAAGGCCGAAGAAGTAGCCGGTCTGCCTGAACTCCGTTTTTGCCGCCGATGGTCGCCGATCCCGACCACCGCAGCTCCTACCTTCGCCAATGGATGCGCCACTCCTGTGAACCCGTGAGGTGCAACCCACAGATCTAATGGTGCCTCAGAGAGCATTTCCCAGCCGCCCCACCGTTTCGCTTTGTCGCGGCGCTAAACGACGGGCTGACCTGTTGGACCAGCAAGGTTTGACCCCGGCCGACCAGAGGTTTGACCTCTCTCACTGCACATGCGGGCTCACCAACAAGTTAGTTAGGCTAATCCCATCTAGGTTAGTTAGGTTAGTCATCACTGTAGGCCCAGCCCCACTAATCTAGGTTAGTGTTAACGTAACACTAACTAACCCCGTTAGTTAGTTGTTACACCGACATGTGGGTCCCATCCGACAAGTTTGACCTGGGCTACGCCCTGCCGACGCCACCGGACGTTATGTCGACGAGATAACCTTTTCGATTTATTTAATTCAGAAATTCTAAAAAGGCTTAAACTTCTAAAAATCATATAAATTGAACCGTGAATCTAAATGAGATAAATTATATATGAAAAATGATCAGAAAAATCCAATCTATCCCTATGTACCATTTTCATGCATGCTAGAACAACTTATAGCTGTGTTTAGCACAAATCATATAAATGGCATTTTAATAATCACATATGGAGTTTGAATTTGAACTAGGGTTCAAACCAGCTCCATTTAACATGTTGCTAGTTGCATTAGCTCAAAACACAACATATTGACATGTCATGATCATGCATCATATTGCATTGCATTGATTGTGTTTCCTTCTTTATTGCCGGAAGTTGTCCCTCTCGATAGACGTGGTTTCGGCTGATGATCGATGACACCGATGAAGAGTTATATCATCTTCTAGTGCTGTGCAAGAAAACCCCTGTTCATTCCGATACAATTCCACTCTCTCCGCTTCTTTTTACTTCATTAGGACAACAACCATTCATCCGTTACTTGCCATGTAGCTGAACCCCTTTATCCTCTCGTGATGACCTGTCATTCCACAAGAATAGATGAAACCCACTAGCATGAGTAGGAGTTGTTTGAGCCCCACAGCCTACTCATTCATGCTTGTTTGTCATGCCTGCCATTAGAGTTGAGTCAGGTCTGATTCATCGGGATGAATCGGAGGTGTTTGAACATGTACTAATGTTGAGAGCTAAGTGTGTGAACATGATTTTGTAAAGGAAGGTGAGAGGCCATGTAGGAGTACATGGTGGGTTGTCTCATTGCAGCCGCCTCGTGAACTGAGTTCTGTGTTTGTGATCCATGAACAGTTACTACCACGCGATTGGAATGCTTAAGTGCCCCTCGACTTATTAATCAACCCGATCTCTGTCCAGAGTTGCAACTAGTTTCTCGTGTTTGTAGGATATGTGTTGGAGGCCATGCATGCAACACCCTAGGGGTGGGCTATGACGGTAGATACACCACGTGTCTGTACCGAGCGCCTGCTTGTGTCTCGGGAACCCTGCACACATCGCTTGGGGCCGTGAGCGACACCCCCGTGGATCTCCTCATGGATGGAACCCCAATAGGCGGTAAACCTGGACGAGAGACTTGTGTGGTTAGTCAGTCGACTTCTATTGCAAGCTTCCGCTTGAAGGTTGCCGAGATACACCAGGTGTACATGGTGGTAAGTGGCAGAGCGCAGGTGAAGAAGTACACCCTCGCAGGTTATTATGATCTATTCAATAGCCGTGTCCGCTGTAAAGGACTTTGTTGTTCGCATGCCTATAGACAAGTGGAAGTGTATACTCTAAATGCTAAGATAGGTGAGTTATGATGGCGTTATCGAGGAAGACAGTGAGCGATCCATAGTAGTGTATTGATATGGTGAATATGTGACTCGCAGCGCCACCTCAAAAGAGTTACTTGCAATGTAGTTCAGATAGCTATAGAGTCAAAGCTGGCTTGTCGCACCAAACTCCACCACCCCTTTGTTGATACCGATGCATATGTAGATAGTTCTGATAAGTCTTGTTGGGTACATTTGTACTCACGCTTGCCTATTTTATGTTTTGCGAGAGACGTTAGTCTAGTAGTTCAAGGTGACTTTGACGCTTAGCTTGTTACCTCACCACGCATCTGCACCGGCAGATCTCGTAGATAGTCGCTTCTCAAATTTTTCATTTATAGTTGTTCTGCATTTCTACATGTTAAGCTTCCACATCTATTTGACTTGTATGCTCAATGGGTTGAGAGACCCATGTTTGTAATTTCGCCTCCCTGGAGCCAATGAATAAATACTTGAGTCAGAGAGTTATGTTGTGATGCATGTTGTATTTACACATATCGGCATATTGTGTGTTTGTTTGAAATGCTTGGTATGTGTGGGATCGCTTGTTTATCCTTGGCAGCCTCTCTTATGGGGAAATGTAGTCTAGTGCTTCTTTGAGCCATAGTAGTCCGCTACAGCTCTGGTTCACCGGAACTCAAGACCAGCACTACGCTCAGGGCACTTGACTGGTCGACATGTGAGTCACTTCTGCTCGTGGTCTCATCCTTCGGGAAATATCACGCGTGACATCCGGAGTCTTGCCTATCCTGCTACAGCCCGGTTCCTGAGTCCTTAGCCCAAAGGTTGCCCGATTCGCACGCGTCAATCGACATGCTCGGTTGATTCATGTATGCCTGTCCCCATGGGTTAGTGCCGCTTTGGTTCACGTATCAGCCATGTCGGCCCGGTTCTTCGTCATATGGATGCTAGCGACACTATCATATACGGAGCCAAAAGGCTTAAACGTGCCATGGTAAGGCGACAATTCGTGGAATACGGTGCGGAGGACGAAAGTGATATGAGGTTTTACCGCTAGATCGATGTGACTTGGAATCGGGTCCCGACAGGCGCTTATGCGTGTTGGTCATCAACACTCACAGTTTTGGCCGATTCCGCCCGCTCCATGGACTATTACTCACCTTTGGGGTCCGGGAGTGGTTTCCACGCTGAATGAACCTCGGTGCATTTAAGTGTCGGTCATCAACACTACAATTTTGGCAGATTCTGGCCCGCTCGACTATTACTCACCGCTTTGGGGTCCCGAGTGATTTCCATGATTAACTAACCTCGGGTGCGCTACGCTCGGTCATCTACACTCACATTTTTGGCCGATTCCGCCCGCTTTTGTGGACTTATTACTCATGTTTTGTGGTCCCGGAGTGATTTACTATTAACGAACCTCGTGGTGCTTATGCGTCCGCTATCAACATGCATAGATTTGGCCGATTCGCCCGCTTCATGGACTATTACTCACTGCTGGGGTCCGGAGTGATTTGTGATGAACGAACCCCGGGTGCGCTATGTGCCTGACATCAACACTACAGCTTTTAGCCGATTCTCGCCCGCTTCGGGATTATTACTCACTGTTTGGCGCGGGAGTGATTTCACGATTAATCTAAACCCTGGGCGCGCACGTGTTGGTCATCAACACTACGCTTTTGGCCGATTCCGCCCATTTCGCTGACTATTACTCACTGTTTGGGGTCCCGAGTGATCCCCACATTAACAAACCCTGCTATGCTATATGTCGGTCATCAACTCTCAGCTTTTTGCAAATTAGTACTCACTATTTTGGGGTCCTAGAGGAATTTCCACAATTGACGCATCCCTCGTGCGCTATATGTCCGCTGTCAACACTTGTAGTTTTGGCCAACTCTAACCCGCTTCGTGGACTATTACTCACCGTTTTGGGGTCCTGAGTGATTTCACGATTAACTAACCCCGGGTGCGTTGATTTGCCGGTTATCAACACTCACAGTTTTGGCCGATTCTGTCCTGCTTCGTGGATTATTACTAACTGCCTTGGGGTCCGGAGTGATTTCACGATAATCTAACCATGGTGCGCGACGCGGTCGGCTCATCAACACTCACTGCTTTTGGCTGATCAGCCCGCTTGTGGACTATTACTCTCACGTTTGAGGTCCCGGAGTGATTTCCATGATTAATGAACCCCGGGTGCTGCACGTGTTGGCCATCAACACTAACAGTTTTGGCCGATTCGCACGCTTCATGGACTATTACTCACTGCTTTTGAGGTTCGGGAGTGATTTCACGATGAACGAACCATGTGGTGCGCGACGTTGCCTGGACGCCACTCCAATTTTGGCTGATTCTCGCCCGCTTTTGTGGATTATTACTCACCGCTTTGGGGTCCTGATTGATTTCCATGATTAACGAACCTCGTGCGCTACGCATTCGCCATCAACACTCACCGCTTTGGCCGATTCTCGCCCGCTTCATGTACTATTACTCATGCTTTGTGGTCCGGAGTGATTTGTGATGAACGAACCCCGGGTGCGCTATTGTTGGACATCAGCACTCACAATTTTAGCCGATTTCGCCTTGCTGGATTATTACATCGACGTTTTGGGGTCCTGAATGATTTATGATTAACTAACCTCGGTCCTTTACGGTTTGGTGATCAACACTCATGGCCGACGGCCCGCTTTGTGGACTATTACTCACTGCTTTGGGATCCGAGTATTTACGATGAACGAACCTCAGCGCTTCCGTCGGTCATCAACACTTTTGTTTGGCCGATTGGCCCGCTTTATGGACTATTACTGCTTTGGGGGTCCGTGAGTTATCACGATGAATGAACCCCTGAGCGTTGGCGTATCGTCATCAACACTCTTAGTTTTGGCCGATTCTGGCCCGCTCTCGTGATTATTACTCACCGCTTTGGGGTCCGAGAGTTATTTCTAGGATGAACGAACCGGGTGCGCTTACGGTCGGTCATCAACACTCATAGTTTTACGATTCTGGCCCGCTTCGGACTATTACTCACTGTTTTGGGTCCAGGAGTGATTTCACGATGAACGAACCCCTGCGCGGACGTGTTTGTCATCAACACTCATAGTTTTGGCCGATTTCGCCCGCTTCGGGACTATTACTCATTGTTTTGGGGTCCGGAGTGATTTACGACGAACGAACCCCTGCGCGTTTATGTCGGTCATCAACACTACGCTTTGGCCGATTCCGCCCGCCTCGTGATTATTACTCACTGCTTTGGGGTCCGGAGTGATTTAACATTAACGAACCCCGGGTGAGTTTACGGTCGATCATCAACACTCACGCTTTTGGCCGATTCTCGCCCGCTTTCGTTATTATTCAGCTTTGGGGTCCGAGAGTGATTTCCATGATTAACGGGTGCGCTTACGGTCGGGTCATCAACACTCACCGCTTTAGCTGATTCTCGCCCGCTTGTGGACTATTACTCACCGCTTTGAGGTCCGGAGTGATTTACGATGAACGAAACCATGTGGTGCTTACGGTTCTGGACGTCAAGACTACAATTTTGGCCGATTCTGGCCCGCTTTGTGGACTATTACTCACCGCTTTGAGGTCCGGAGTGATTTACGGTGAACGAACCATGTGGTCCGCTATTTGTCGGACGTCAAGACTACAATTTTGGCCGATTCTCGCCCGCTTTGTGGATTATTACTCACCGCTTTGGGGTCCCGGATTGATTTCCATGATTAACGAACCTCGTGCGCGACGCTCGCTGTCAACACTGCAGTTTTGGCCAACTCTAACCCGCTTTCTGGACTATTACTCACCGCTTTGGGGTCCGGAGTGATTTATGATTAACTAACCTGGGGTCGCTTACGGTCTGGCCATCAACACTACAGCTTTGGCCGATGGCCCGTTTGTGGTCTATTACTCACTGTTTTGGGTCCACAGTTATTTCACGATGAACGAACCTCGTGCGCTTATGGTCGGTCATCAACACCATTAGTTTTGGCCGACGGCCCGCTTCATGGATTATTACTAACTGCTTTGGGGTCCGGAGTGATTTTATGATTAACTAACCCCGCGCTGGCGGCCTGGGCCATCAACACTCTTAGTTTTGGCCGACGGCCCGCTTTCGGATTATTACTCACTGTTTTGGGGTCCGGGAGTGATTTCACGATTAACTAACCCCTGCGCGCTTTACGGTCGGCCATCAACACTCACGCTTTGGCCGATTCGCCTGCTTTTGGACTATTACGCTGTTTTGGGGTCCCAGAGTTATTTCCACGATGAACGAACCCCTGCGCGCTTATGCACGGTCATCAACACTCTTAGTTTTGGCCGATTCGCCCGCCTCGTGGATTATTACTCACTGTTTTGGGGTCCGGAGTGATTTACGATTAACGAACCCCGGTGAGTTTACGTGTCGATCATCAACACTCACAGTTTTGGCCGATTCTGGCCCGCTTGCGATTATTATTCACAGTTTGGGGTCCGAGAGTGATTTCCACGATTAACGAACCATGTGGTGCGCGATTGTCGGGTCATCAACACTCACCGTTTAGCTGATTCTCGCCCGCTTTGACTATTACTCACCGCTTTGAGGTCCGGAGGATTTACGATGAACGAACCATGTGGTGCGCGCTTTGTCGGACGTCAAGACTCACAATTTTGGCCGATTCTGCCCGCTTTGTGGACTATTACTCACTGCTTTTGAGGTCCGGAGTGATTTACCGTGAACGAACCATGTGGTCCGCTACGTGTCGGACGCCGACTCACAATTTTGGCCGATTCTCGCCCGCTTGTGGATTATTACCACCGCTTTGGGGTCCTGATTGATTTCCATGATTAACGAACTTCGCGCTTACGCTTCCGCTGTCAACACTCGCAGTTTTGGCCAACTCTAACCCGCTTCGACTATTACTCACCGTTTTGGGGTCCGGAGTGATTTATGATTAACGAACCCGGGTCCGCTTACGGTTTGCCATCAACACTACGCTTTTGGCCGATTTTGGCCCGCTTTTGTGGTCTATTACTCACCGCTTTGGGGTCCGACAGTTATCCACGATGAACGAACCCCGGGTGCCGGTCGGGTCATCAACACCATTAGTTTTGGCCGACGGCCTGCTTTCGTGGATTATTACTAACTGTTTGGGGTCCGGAGTGATTTACGATTAACTAACCTCGGGGCGCACGGGTCATCAACACCCTTAGTTTTGGCCGACGGCCCGCTTCGTGGATTATTACCGTTTTGGGGTCCGGAGTGATTTACGATTAACGAACCCCGGTGCGCTTACGCGGTCGGCCATCAACACTACGCTTTTGGCCGATTCGGGCCTGTTTCGTGGACTATTACTCTGTTTTGGGGTCCGAGAGTTATTTCCACGATGAACGTAACCCCGGCGGCGCTTATGCGGTCGGTCATCAACACTTTGTTTTGGCCGATTCCGCCCGCCTCGTGGATTATTACTCACTGTTTGGGGTCCGGAGTGATTTCACGACAACGAACCTCGGTGAGTTTACGGTTGGTCATCAACATTCACCGCTTGGGGCCAATTGGCCCGCCATGGATTATTACTCACTGTTTTGGGTCCGGAGTGATTTATGATTAACGAACTCGTGCGCTTACGTGTCCATCATCAACACTCACGCTGGCCGATTTCGCCCGCTTTCGTGATTATTACGCTTTGGGGTCCGAGAGTGATTTAACATTAACGAACCATGTGGTGCGCTTACGGACGGGTCATCAACACTCACCGTTTTAGCCGATTTCGCCCGCTTTGACCATTACTCACCGCTTTTGAGGTCCGGAGTGATTTCCACGATGAACGAACCATGTGGTGCGCTACGGCCTGGACGCCAAGATCAATTTTGGCCGATTCTGCCCGCTTTGTGGACTATTACTCACTGTTTTGAGGTCCGGAGGATTTCACGGTGAACGAACCATGGTCCGCTACGTGTCGGACGCAAGACTACAATTTTGGCCGATTCTCGCCCGCTTTGTGGATTATTACTCACCGCTTTGGGGTCCCTGATTGATTTCCATGATTAATTAACCCCTGCGCGACGCTTCATTGTCAACACTCGTAGTTTTGGCCAACTCTAACCCGCTTGGACTATTACTCACCGCTTTGGGTCCGAGGATTTATGATTAACTAACCCGGGTCCGCGACGTCGGGTCATCAACACTGCGCTTTTGGCCGATTTTGGCCCGCTTTGTGGTCTATTACTCACTGTTTGGGGTCCCATATTCCACTATGAACTAACCTCGGTGCGCGCTTATGTCATCAACACCATTAGTTTTGGCCGACGGCCCATTTCGTGATTATTACTAACTGTTTTGGGGTCCGTAGTGATTTACCATTAACGAACCCTGCGCTTATGGTTTGGTCATCAACACCCTTAGTTTTCACGACGGCCTGCTTTCGTGGATTATTACTCACCGCTTTGGGGTCCGGAGTGATTTAACGATTAACTAACCCCGGGTGCGCTTACGGTCGGGTCATCAACACTCACGCTTTGGCCGATTCGGCCTGTTTCGGACTATTACTCGCTGTTTTGGGGTCCGAGAGTTATTTTACCATGAACGAACCCCCTGCGCGCTTATGCGTCGGGTCATCAACACTCTTAGTTTTGGCCGACTCGCCCGCCTCGTGGATTATTACTCACTGCTTTGGGGTCCGGAGTGATTTCCACGATTAACTAACCCGGGTGAGTTTACGGTCGTCATCAACACTTCACCGCTTGGGCTAATTCGCCCATTTCATGGATTACTCACCGCTTTTGGGGTCCGGAGTGATTTCCACGATTAACTAACCCCGGTGCGCTATTTGTCCATCATCAACACTACGCTTTTGGCCGATTCTGCCCGTCGGATTATTACTCACGCTTGGGGTCCGAGAGTGATTTAACATTAATCTAACCATGGGTGCGCGCTTACGGTTTGCCATCAACACTCACCGCTTTAGCTGATTCTGGCCCGCTTGTGGACTATTACTCACTGCTTTTGAGGTCCGGGAGTGATTTCACGATGAACGAACCATGTGGTGCGCTTACGGTCGGACGTCAAGATTACTATTTTGGCCGATTCTCGCCCGCTTGTGGACTATTACTCACCGCTTTGAGGTCCGGGAGTGATTTTCCACGGGAACTAACCATGTGGTCCGCTTACGGTCGGACACAAGACTGCAATTTTATTCTGGCCTGTTTTGTGGATTATTACTCACTGTTTTGGGGTCCCGATTGATTTCCATGATTAACTAACCCCGGTGCGACGCTTCTCGCTGTCAACACTCGCAGCTTTGGCCAACTCTAACCCGCTTTCGACTATTACTCACTGTTTTGGGGTCCCGGAGTGATTTATGATTAACTAACCCCGGGTCCGCTTACGTGTCGATCATCAACACTCACAGTTTTGGCCGACGGCCCGCTTTGTGGTCTATTACTCACCGCTTTGGGGTCCCATAGTTATTTCCACGATGAACGAACCTCGGTGCGCTTATGCGGTCGGTCATCAACACCATTAGTTTTGGCCGATTTGGCCCGCTTTGGATTATTACTCACTGTTTTGGGGTCCGGAGTGATTTAATTAACTAACCCCGGTGCGCTTACGGTCGTCATCAACACTACAGTTTTGGCCGATTCTGGCCTGTTTCGTGGACTATTACTCGCTGTTTTGGGGTCCGGAGTTATTTCCACGATGAACAAACTCGGGTGCGCTTATGCGGTCGGTCATCAACACTCTTAGTTTTGGCCGATTCCGCCTGCCTCGTGGGATTATTACTCACCGCTTTGGGGTCCGGAGTGATTTCATTTATAAACGAACTCGGGTGAGTTTACGTGTATCATCAACACTTCACTGCTTGGGGCCAATTCTGGCCCGTTTCATGGATTATTACCACTGTTTTGGGGTCCGGAGTGATTTACGATTAACTAACCCCGGGTGCTTACGTGTCCATCATCAACACTCATGCTTTGGCTGATTCTGGCCCGCTTGTGGATTATTACTCACAGCTTTGGGGTCCGAGAGTGATTTCCACGACACCTAACCATGTGGTGGCGACGGTCGGTCATCAACACTCACCGCTTTAGCTGATTCGCCCGCTTCGTGGACTATTACTCACCGCTTTGAGGTCCGGAGTGATTTTCACGATGAACGTAACCATGTGGTGCGCTTACATGTCGACGTCAAGACTCACAATTTTACGATTCTCGCCCGCTTTCGGGACTATTACTCACTGTTTTGAGGTCCGGAGTGATTTACTATGAACGCAACCATGTGGTCCGCTTACGTGCCTGGACGCCAAGACTACAATTTTGCCGATGGCCCGCTTTGTGGATTATTACTCACCGCTTTGGGTCCGGCACTTATTTCCACATGAACGAACCCCTGCGCGGCGGTCGGTCATCAACACCATTAGTTTTGGCCAATTTGGCCCGCTTGCGGATTATTACTCACCGCTTTGGGGTCCGGAGTGATTTCTACCATTAACGAACCCCGGGTGCGCTTACGTGTCGGGTCATCAACACTCACAGTTTTGGCCGATTCGCCTGTTTCGTGGACTATTACCGCTGTTTTGGGGTCCGAGAGATTTCCACGATGAACGAACTCGCGCGGCGGTTCTGGTCATCAACACTCTTAGTTTTGGCCGATTCTCGCCCGCTCGTGGATTATTACTCACTGTTTTGGGGTCCGGAGTGATTTCACGATAAACGAACCCCGGGTGAGTTTACGGTCGGTCATCAACATTCACCGCTTGGGCCAATTCTGGCCCGCTTCATGGATTATTACTCACTGTTTTGGGGTCCGGAGTGATTTCCACGCATTAACAACCCCGGGCGCGATGTATCCATCATCAACACTACGCTTTTGGCCGATTCTCGCCCGCTTCGTGGATTATTACTCACGCTTTGGGGTCCGAGTGATTTTAACATTAACTAACCATGTGGTGCGCGACGGTCGGTCATCAACACTCACCGTTTTAGCTGATTCTCGCCCGCTTGGACTATTACCACCGCTTTGAGGTCCGGAGTGATTTCAATGATGAACGAACCATGTGGTGCGCTATGTCGGACGTCAAGACTCACAATTTTGGCCGATTCTGGCCCGCTTGCGGACTATTACTCACTGTTTTGAGGTCCGGAGTGATTTACGGTGAACGTAACCATGTGGTCCGCTACGGTTCGGACGCCAAGACTCACAATTTTGGCCGATTTTATTCTTTGTGGATTATTACTCACCGCTTTGGGGTCCGACACTTATTTCCACGATGAACGAACCCCGCGCGCTTATCGGTCGCATCATCAAGACCATTAGTTTTGGCCGACGGCCTGCTTGTGGATTATTACTCACTGCTTTGGGGTCCGGAGTGATTTCCAATACACGAACCCCGTGCGCTTACGTGTCGGTCATCAACACTCACAGTTTTGGCCGATTCGAGCCTGTTTCGTGGACTATTACTCGCTGTTTTGGGGTCCGAGAGTTATTTCCACGATGAACGAACTCGGGCGCGCTTTGGCGGTCGGGTCATCAACACTCTTAGTTTTGGCCGACGGCCTGCTTCGGGATTATTACTCACCGTTTTGGGGTCCGAGTGATTTAATGCATTAACGTAACCTGGGCGCTTTTACGCACGGCCATCAACACTACGCTTTTGCCATTCGGCCTGTTTCGTGGACTATTGCTGTTTGGGTCCGGAGTTATTTACGGCGAACTAACCCCTGCGCGTTATGCGGTCGGGTCATCAACACTCTAGTTTTGGCCGATTCTGGCCCGCCTCGTGATTATTACTCACCGTTTTGGGGTCCGGGAGTGATTTCCACGATGTTTACTACTCAGTATGTTCATAGCTGGTCTCGTAACCTTGATATTGTGATGTTAAGTGGTCATGCCACTATCTTGCAGTGATGTCTCAAATCATTTTGAGCATTTACATCCGCTATGCTGTCTCGAGTCATCCTGTGTTTGTAATACAATCAAGCATTTGCAAAATCCTTCCTCCCATTTTGATGTCCCTTTGGGCCAGATTAACCACACTAATCGTGGGTTGAGGTACTGCTGCTCTCGACATATATGTTGAACTATTATTATGACCATAGGTGACTTAGAGGATCATCTAGTAATCTAGCCATGCTTTATATTCCTAGTGTGATGATTCTGGCCATTATTCTCAAAAGCATCCCGTGATGCAATTTAGTTAGTAGGTATTCTACCCCTGGGTTCTTGACCCAAGATTCACTCTACTTACCTCGTGTTGATAGTGTTGCTCGACTTTAGGATACTAGTAACCTTTGCATCAGTCCTCGAGGTTCGTGGGTATTCCTTCTCCCAAATACCATGAACCATTCTTGGCAGTAAGTTTTTTGAACCAAAAGATCACAACCAGATTGCTCATGATGAGTTCTCCATTATATATTGTGAATCTGCAGTTCTACCTTTCTCGCATGGGTTATCCGAAGAAATGTTGAACTTTGCTCGACATACTAATCTATGCATCCACAACTCGTAAAACCATATGTTCCTTTGAGTTGTCTCTTTAGTTATCTTCTGACCTTCATCTATCAATTGATAGTCAAGAGTATGCGTGCCTTCGCTCATCGATGCCTATTACTATTGTGGTCCGTCAAGACATTCTATTCGGAATGACTAGGAGAAACAAACCCAGAGATCTTCATCCATTTCTAGGATTGGGTCAAAGTAGTTGTATTCTCGCAGATCAAATGCAATCAAGCTTTTGTTCTGTTTCACCTCGAGGTATTACCCACTTTATGTCGTGAATGTCATGAGAATTGCACCTTTCCTTATGAATTCTTGACGAGTGATACTTCTCGCCATCATCATTCGCCTCGTTCCCGGTTGTTGCAACCGAATACCGGCAAGTGAACCGTGATGTGAAATCAATACCCTAGCAACTAGTTGCTTGGTAGTTAATGGACAATACTCTCATTCTTAGCGTTGGTTATTGAATCATCATCCTAAGATTGATCGTGCTACCTAGTCCATATTTCGGTGCACTCATCCACCACGGAGTTAGGATTGTGACAACCTCGCCCTTGATCATATCGCCTTGCCCTGAAAAGCAAGATTGTTTTCAAGCTTAATAACATATCGGTGGTTCGTGATTTTCCTAATATCTTCTCTAAGTATTACCGGGTTGTTTCTCGACTGTTATGTTGAGCTCGTGATCACGCTGGTTTTCTTCTAAACCACCCATTCTCCAAGAATCTGTGTTGATACCCCTGAACTAGTTGGTTGCTTAAACAACCACTTGGAGAGTTGGAAGATAGAAGCTTACCTGACTTAGTTCATCTCCAAGGGATATCCCGTGTGTGTGTGTTGAAGAAAGATGATATCTTCATCGATTGGTCCTCGTGATCAGTTGTTGATCTATTGCCTTGTCAAAATTTTGACTTGAGTATGGGCTATCGTTGTCAAATCAGAACCAACGATATTCTTAATGTTGTCTTACTCGTGGTTGATCCTCGAGGATACAACATTATATCTCTTGGTCCGACTAATGCTATCACCGTGTTCACGGATGGTGGATGTCCAGTGATATGGAAAATTCGATGAGTTGTTGTTGAGCCCATCAACAACATTTTGTCTCCCCATTATTCATGTTGAACATCAACCTAGTGTTGAAAACTTCGTAAGCAATGCCTTCGTGTTCCGCTCATGAAGCTTATGCTTGATGGAAGAAGTGACCTCCTCAATTCATGTGCATTTGGCAAGTTGTCACCGTGAGTTCGAGAAAGATGGTTTTATTTCCTCCGTACCATCCTGTGTCAGTTATGCATGTGCTAATGTATTCTATGGTTTGCAGATTAATTACCTCCACTCCATATGTATTCCCTAGCACACCAAGCCACCGACCGATTTGTTCTAGGAGAAGGAGTTAAGTGCTAATCCATGGTAATGCACAAGACTTCGATATCCTCGACGATGGTTCCCCACCGAACTCGGTAGTGTTTCGTTGTAAGACTACTGTGTGGTCATGCTTGTCTTGAATCGCGTGTTCACATGTGTGTAGCAGAACCAGCTCATGTTTTGGACATTTCTATTGCAGTTTGTTTCGAGAATCTCGCAACATCGCCTTGTCGATTTGTGTTGCAAACTTTCTTTCCGCATATGTTGAGTCCAAGAATCTCTGCACTAACCAGATCTGAATCTCAGCAGATATGATGGTTAGAACATCTCCACTGTTATGCTTTGTTCTCATCTTGCACCGCCAATGTACCAGCCCCTTGGATTGCATTTCTTGGTAGTTGCTGTCCAATTTCATAGTCAAAAGTGGTCCTACCATGGGTCCAATCCATTTCCGATGATAAGCAAAATCATCCATTACGATGTCTTCAACAAGGTAGTCCACATCATCCATTCTAGTCCGATTATGTCATTCTTTTGAACTCCTTCAAACGATCGTTTGTGAATTTCCCTAGGCTGGTATAGAGAGTTCCAATGATCTCTATATCAAAAGTAATTATTTTTGCCACTTAAGGGAACAGTCCAACGATTCACCTTTCTCGAGGTGCCCTGCTACGGATCATGGCAATTATTTCTTGCCACCTTGACACCACCCACCATCTTTCTAAGCGGGAATTGTTGCCCACCAAATCAAACCCTGCCGCTTGTTCTTCCATTCCTCTCGATGTGTTCTGGGTCTCAATTCGAGATGTTTCACCATCTCATTCCATGAGTTGATATTGTATAGCCTCGATCTTTGAGAAGATCAATCCTAGTAGAGTTTCTTTCCGCTATCATTGCATGGAAGAAGATCTCAAAAGCAAGGATGTCAAGATCAACAAATCCAACGAATCAACAACCAAGAGGAGACAGTTGGGTCATGAAGTTGTGATGCCTAGTGTCCCCTTTGTCTTCTTACTCACGCCTTGAATCTCAAGTAGATTCTTGTTTAGTGGGGGTGAGTTGTCACATCCCTAATCTTGGTATGACCTATGCCAACTTCCATGTGTGCATCATGTTTAAATTCAAATGAAATTTGAATTGAGGAATTTTCAAAGCCTCAGAAAACCCCTAAAAATAACCAACATTTAAATCTCATCAAATGAGTCCAAGAAAATGTTCCTGTTATTCTGTTAAAATATTGGCATGAGGTGAAATTCAAACCAATATTTTTGGAGTCACATAAATATTTATTCTGGCCATTTGAAATAATCAATAATAATTTGCATTCGATTTATATTTGTTATATATTAAATATATGTCCAGTAATTCTGGAACATTTTTATGTGGTTTTGGATATTTCATATCTAACCCCATAATTATTTTCAGAAGCTACAAAAAATAATTTGGTCTCGGAACAAAATTAAAACAAACAGAAGAAACAAAAAGTAAACAAATAGAGAAAACCAGAGAGAGGAGAAAACCTTACCTGGCGCTTACCTGAGACCCACTTACCTGGTGGCCCAGTAGAATCGACCCAGCCCACCACCAGCCTCCCTGTCGTCTTCCTCCTTGGGATAGTAGGACAGTATGCAGCCCGACGACGACAAAGACGCTGCCCACCTCCTGCTTCCCTGCCCTCCTAGCGATGCCACGACGACGCCCCGTGTCCCTCGCCTCTCCCTCACTGGCTGCACCTCTCTCCTCCCCGACTCTCTTCCCCGAAGCTCACCTGAGAGTCGCCACGCCGCCATTGTTGTTACTGTGGCTACCAAGATCCCCATGCCGCCAGCGCTTCACGAGCTCCGCCGACGCCAGAGAGCCGCACGCCAAAGCACGCGACCGGGAGGCCAGCAACGCCGCCATCGCCGCTGCCTTCCACTCGGCTCCGCCACCTCGTTGCCGATCCGCCAGACGCAGGACGCCCCGAGCCCGCTAACCATCCCAACAGTAACCACTGGAGCTCCAACGCCTTCTCCCCGCTCCCCGTGCTCGCTCGCATCCTCTAACTCCTCGAGCCACGGAGCCGAGAGCCTCGCTGCCGCTCATGAAGCGACTGTGGCTAGTGCAAGCTCAGCTCGCCTCGAGCATGTCATTATGCTCGGGCTGCTCCTGTGAGACGAACGCACTGCTAGCTCGCCTTCCTGCAAGGTCAGAGCGAGTAGCCGGTCCTGCCCAACTCCGCCGCCGCGATTTGGTCGCCACCACGATCCCGACCACCGCAGCTCCTACCTTCGCCGCCAATGGATGCGCCTCACCCTGTGAACCCGTAGGTGCAACCTCACAGATCTAATGGTGCCTCAGAGAGCATTTCCCAGCCGCCCCACTGCCTTCGTTGTCGCCGGCCAAGGCTAAACGCCGACGGGCTGACCGTGTTGACCAGCAAGGTTTGACCCCGCTGACTGTAGGTTTGACCTCTCTCTCACAGACATGGGGCCTCGCCCAGCCAACCAAGTTAGTTAGGGCTAATCCTATCTAGGTTAGTTAGGTTAGTCATCACTGCAGGGCCCAGCCCCACTAATCTAGGTTATGTTAACGCAACACCAACTAACCCTGTTAGTTAGTTGTTACATCGACATGTGGGTCCCATCCGACAAGTTTGACCTGGGCTAGCGCCTTGACCTGCCGACGTCACCCGGACGTCATGCTGACGCAGATAACCTTTTCTGGATTTATTTAATTCAGAAATTCCGTAAAAAGGCTTAAACTTCTAAAAATCATATAAATTGAACCGAATCCAAATGAGATAAATTATATATGAAAAATGATCGTAAAAATCCAATCTATCCCTATGTACCATTTTCATGCATGCTAGAACAACTTATAGCTGCTGTTTAGCACAAATCATATAAATGGCATTTTAATAATCACATATGGAGTTTGAATTTGAACCTAGGGTTCAAACCAGCTCCATTTAACATGTTGCTAGTTGCATTAGCTCAAAACACAACATATTGACATGTCATGATCATGCATCATATTGTGCATTGCATTGATTGTGTTTCCTTCTTTATTGCCGGAAGTTGTCCCCTCTCGATAGACGTGGTTTCGTCGATGAGTTCGATGACACCATGAAGAGTTATATCATCTTCGTAGTGCTGCAAGAAAACCCCTTGTTCATTCCGATACAATTCCACTCTCTCGCTCCTGCTCTCTTTTACTTCATTAGGACAACAACGATTCATCTGTTACTTGCTGCGTAGCTGAACCCTTTATCCTCTCAGATGACCTGTCATTCCACAAGAATAGATGAAACCCACTAGCATGAGTAGGAGTTGTTTGAGCCCTATTGTGCCTACTCATTCATGCTTGTTTGTCATGCCCGCTATCGCTTAGAGTTGAGTCAGTCCGATTCATCGGGATGAATCGGAGGTGTTTGAACATGTACTAATGTTGAGAGCTAAGTGTGTGAACATGATTTTGTAAAGGTAGCGGTGAGAGGCCATGTAGGAGTACATGGTGGGTTGTCTCATTGCAGCCGCCCTCGTGAACTGAGTTCTGTGTTTGTGATCCATGAACAGTTACTACCACGCATTGAATGCTTAAGTGCCCTCTCGACTTATTAATCAACCCGATCTCTGTCCAGGAGTTGCAACTAGTTTCTCGTGTTTGTAGGATATGTGTTGGAGGCCATGCTGCGCTGACCCTAGGGGTGGGCTATGATGCGGTAGATACACCACGCCCGGTGTACCGAGCGCCTGCTTGGTGTCTCGGGAACCCCGCACACATCGCTTGGGGCCGTGAGCGACACCCCGCCGGATCTCCTCATGGATGGAACCCCAATAGGCGGTAAACCTGACGAGAGACTTGTGTGGTTAGTCAGGTCGTGGGCCGACTTCGACAAAGCTTCCGCTTGAAGGTTGCCGAGATACACGAGGTGTACATGGTGGTAAGTGGCTAGAGCGTGTGTGAAGAAGTACACCCCTGCAGGGTTATTATGATCTATTCGAATAGCCGTGTCCGCGGTAAAGGACTTTTGGGTTGCCTGTACAGTTCATAGACAAGTGGAAGTGTATACTCTAAAATGCGCAAGATAAGGGTGAGTGCTATGGATGGCGTTATCGAGGGAAGACAGGAGCGGATCCATAGTAGTGTATTGATATGGTGAATATGTGGACTCGTAGCGCCACCTCAAAAGAGTTACTTGCAAATGTAGTTCAGATAGCTATAGAGTCAAAGCTGGCTTGTCAGCAGCCAAACTCCACCACCCCTTTGTTGATACCGATGCATATGTAGATAGTTCTGATGTAAGTCTTGTTGGGTACATTTGTACTCACGCTTGCCTATTTTATGTTTTGCGTAGAGACGTTAGTCTCGCTTAGTAGTTCCGCTGTGGACTTTGACGCTTAGCTTGTTACCTCACCACGATCTTGTGCACTGCAGATCTCGTAGATAGTCGCTTCTCACTTTTTTCATTTATAGTTGTCTCAGATCGCACATGTTAAGCTTCCACATCTATTTGACTTGTATGCTCAATGCTGGGTTGAGAGACCCATGTTTGTAATTTCTCGCCCTCGAGCCTAATGAATAAATACTTGAGTCGTAGAGTTATGTTGTGATGCCATGTTGTATTTACACATATCGAGCATATTGTGTGTTTGTTTGAAATGCTTGGTATGTGTGGGATCAGTTGTTTATCCTTGGCAGCCTCTCTTATGGGGAAATGTAGTCTAGTGCTTCTTTGAGCCATAGTAGTCCGCTACAGCTCGGTTCACCGGAGTCCTGCAAGACCAGCACTATCGCCGTAGGCACTTGATCGGCCGACATGTGAGTCACTTGCTGCTCGTGGTCTATCCTTCGGGAAATATCACGCGTGACATCCGAGTCTTGCCTATCCTGCTACAGCCCGGTTCCCTGAGTCCTTAGCCCAAAGCACAGCCCGATTCAGACGTCAATAATCGACATGCTCAAGTTGATTCATGTATGCCTGTCCCCATGGGTTAGTGCCGCTTTGGTTCACGATCAGCCATGTCGGCCCGGTTCTTCATCATATGGATGCTAGCGACACTATCATATACGTGAGCCAAAGGCTAAACGGTCCCGGCCATGGTAAGGCGACACCCGTGGGAATACGGTGCGTGAGGACGCAAAGTGATATGAGGTTTTACCGGCTAGATCGATGTGACTTGGAATCGGGGTCCTGACAGTGCGTTTGCGTGTTGGTCATCAACACTCACAGTTTTGGCCGATTCCGGCCCGTTCCGCGGACTATTACTCACTGTTTTGGGGTCCGGGAGTGGTTTCCACGTTGAATGAACCCTGTGGTGCATTTAAGTGTCGGTCATCAACACTCACAATTTTGGCAGATTCTGGCCCGTTTTCTGGACTATTACTCACTGTTTTGGGGTCCCGTAGTGATTTCCATGATTAACGAACCTCGGGGTGCGTTTACGTGTCGGTCATCTACACTCACATTTTTGGCCGATTCTGGCCCGTTTTGTGGACTTATTACTCACTGTTTTGTGGTCCCGGAGTGATTTCCACTATTAACGAACCTCGTGGTGCGCTTATGTCCGCTATCAACACGCATAGATTTGGCCGATTCTCGCCCGCTTTCATGGACTATTACTCACTGTTTGGGGTCCGGAGTGATTTCCAGATGAACGAACCCCGGTGCGCTTATGTGTCGGACATCAACACTCACAGCTTTAGCCGATTCTCCCCGCTTCGGGATTATTACTCACTGCTTTAAGGCCGGGAGTGATTTCCACGATTAACGAAACCCTGGGTGCGTTTACGTGTTGGTCATCAACACTCACAGTTTTGGCCGATTCTGGCCCATTTCGTTGACTATTACTCACTGTTTTGGGGTCCCGGAGTGATCCCCACAATTAACAAACCTCGGTTGCGTTTACATGTCGGTCATCAACTCTCACAGTTTTTGCAAATTAGTACTCACTATTTTGGGGTCCTAGAGGAATTTCCACAATTGACGATCCCCGGGGTGCGTTTACATGTCCGCTGTCAACACTTGTAGTTTTGGCCAACTCTAACCCGTTTCGTGGACTATTACTCACTGTTTTGGGGTCCCGGAGTGATTTCCACGATTAACGAACCCCGGGGTGCGTTGACGTGTCGGTTATCAACACTCACAGTTTTGGCCGATTCTGTCCCGTTTCGTGGATTATTACTAACTGTCTTGGGGTCCGGGAGTGATTTCCACGATTAACGAACCATGTGGTGCGTTTACGTGTCGGTCATCAACACTCACTGTTTTGGCTGATTCAGGCCCGTTTCGTGGACTATTACTCACTGTTTTGAGGTCCCGGAGTGATTTCCATGATTAATGAACCCCGGGGTGCGTTTACGTGTTGGCCATCAACACTAACAGTTTTGGCCGATTCTGGCACGTTTCATGGACTATTACTCACTGTTTTGAGGTTCGGGAGTGATTTCCACGATGAACGAACCATGTGGTGCGTTTACGTGTCGGACGTCAGCACTCACAATTTTGGCTGATTCTCGCCCGCTTTGTGGATTATTACTCACCGCTTTGGGGTCCCGGATTGATTTCCATGATTAACGAACCCGGGTGCGCTTACGGTCGGCCATCAACACTCACCGCTTTGGCCGATTCTCGCCCGCTTCATGTACTATTACTCACCGCTTTGTGGTCCGGAGTGATTTCTGTGATGAACGAACCCGGGTGCGCGACGTGTTGGACATCAAGACTACAATTTTAGCCGATTCTCGCCTGCTTCGTGGATTATTACTCACTGTTTTGGGGTCCCGAATGATTTCATGATTAACGAACCCCGGGGTCCTTTACGTGTCGGTGATCAACACTCACAGTTTTGGCCGATTTTGGCCCGTTTTGTGGACTATTACTCACTGTTTTGGGATCCGAAAGTTATTTCCACGATGAACGAACCCCGGGGTGCGTTTCCGTGTCGGTCATCAACACTCTTTGTTTTGGCCGATTTTGGCCCGTTTTATGGACTATTACTCTCTGTTTTGGGGGTCCGTGAGTTATTTCCACGATGAATGAACCCCGGGGAGCGTTTGCGTGTCGGTCATCAACACTCTTAGTTTTGGCCGATTCTGGCCCGTCTCCTGTATTATTACTCACTGTTTTGGGGTCCGAGAGTTATTTCTAGGATGAACGAACCCCGGGGTGCGTTTACGTGTCGGTCATCAACACTCATAGTTTTGGCCGATTCTGGCCCGTTTCGTGGACTATTACTCACTGTTTTGGGTCCAGGAGTGATTTCCACGATGAACGAACCCCGGGGTGCGTTTACGTGTTTGTCATCAACACTCATAGTTTTGGCCGATTCTGGCCCGTTTCGGGGACTATTACTCATTGTTTTGGGGTCCGGGAGTGATTTCCACGACGAACGAACCCCTGGGTGCGTTTATGTGTCGGTCATCAACACTCACAGTTTTGGCCGATTCCGGCCCGTCTCGTGGATTATTACTCACTGTTTTGGGGTCCGGGAGTGATTTCCACGATTAACGAACCCCCGGGTGAGTTTACGTGTCGATCATCAACACTCACAGTTTTGGCCGATTCTGGCCCGTTTCGTGGATTATTATTCACAGTTTTGGGGTCCGAGAGTGATTTCCATGATTAACGAACCATGTGGTGCGTTTACGTGTCGGTCATCAACACTCACTGTTTTAGCTGATTCTGGCCCGTTTCGTGGACTATTACTCACTGTTTTGAGGTCCGGAGTGATTTCACGATGAACGAACCATGTGGTGCGCTTACGTGTTTGGACGTCAAGACTCACAATTTTGGCCGATTCTCGCCCGCTTTGTGGACTATTACTCACTGTTTTGAGGTCCGGAGTGATTTACACGGTGAACGAACCATGTGGTCCGCTTACGGTTCGGACGTCAAGACTCACAATTTTGGCCGATTCTCGCCCGCTTTGTGGATTATTACTCACCGCTTTGGGGTCCCGATTGATTTCCATGATTAACGAACCCCGGGTGCGCGACGCTTCCGCTGTCAACACTCGCAGTTTTGGCCAACTCTAACCCGCTTCGACTATTACTCACCGCTTTGGGGTCCGGAGTGATTTATGATTAACGAACCCGGGTCCGCTACGTGTCGGCCATCAACACTCACAGCTTTGGCCGATTTTGGCCCGCTTTGTGGTCTATTACTCACCGTTTTGGGGTCCGGAGTTATTTCCACGATGAACGAACCCGGGTGCGCTTATGCGTCGGTCATCAACACCATTAGTTTTGGCCGACGGCCTGCTTCATGGATTATTACTAACTGTTTTGGGGTCCGGAGTGATTTCCACGATTAACGAACCCCGGGTGCGCTTATGCGTTTGGCCATCAACACCCTTAGTTTTGGCCGATTTGGCCCGCTTGTGGATTATTACTCACCGTTTTGGGGTCCGGAGTGATTTACGATTAACTAACCCCGGGTGCGCTTACGGTTTGGTCATCAACACTCACAGCTTTGGCCGATTCGGCCTGTTTCGTGGACTATTACTCGCTGTTTTGGGGTCCGAGAGTTATTTCCACGATGAACGAACCCCGCGCGCTTATGCGGTTTGGCCATCAACACTCTTAGTTTTGGCCGATTCTCGCCCGCCTCGTGATTATTACTCACTGCTTTGGGGTCCGGAGTGATTTACGATTAACGAACCCCGGGTGAGTTTACGTGTCGATCATCAACACTCACAGCTTTGGCCGATTCTCGCCCGCTTTCGGATTATTATTCACGCTTTGGGGTCCGAGAGTGATTTCCACGATTAACGAACCATGTGGTGCGCTTACGCGTCGGTCATCAACACTCACCGTTTTAGCTGATTCTCGCCCGCTTCGGGACTATTACTCACCGCTTTGAGGTCCGGAGTGATTTCCACGATGAACGAACCATGTGGTGCGCTTACGGTTGGACGTCAAGACTCACAATTTTGGCCGATTCTCGCCCGCTTTGTGGACTATTACTCACCGTTTTGAGGTCCGGAGTGATTTACTGTGAACGAACCATGTGGTCCGCTTACGGTTTGGACGTCAAGACTCACAATTTTGGCCGATTCTCGCCCGCTTTGTGGATTATTACTCACCGCTTTGGGGTCCCGGATTGATTTCATGATTAACGAACCCCGGTGCGCGACGCTTCGCCGTCAACACTCGCAGTTTTGGCCAACTCTAACCCGCTTCGGACTATTACTCACCGTTTTGGGGTCCGGAGTGATTTATGATTAACGAACCCGGGTCCGCTTACGGTCGGTCATCAACACTCACAGCTTTTGGCCGATTTTGGCCCGCTTTGTGGTCTATTACTCACCGCTTTGGGGTCCGACAGTTATTTCCACGATGAACGAACCTCGGGTGCGCTGTCGGTCATCAACACCATTAGTTTTGGCCGATTTGGCCTGCTTGTGGATTATTACTAACTGTTTTGGGGTCCGGAGTGATTTCACGATTAACGAACCCCGGGTGCGCTTATGGTCGGCCATCAACACTTTAGTTTTGGCCGATTTGGCCTGCTTTGGATTATTACTCACCGCTTTGGGGTCCGGAGTGATTTCACGATTAACGAACCCCGGTGCGCTTACGCGTCGGGTCATCAACACTCACAGCTTTTGGCCGATTCGGGCCTGCTTTCGTGGACTATTACTCGCTGTTTTGGGGTCCGAGAGTTATTTCCACGATGAACGAACCCCGCGTATGCTTATGCGTTTCGGTCATCAACACTCTTTGTTTTGGCCGATTCTCGCCCGCCTCGTGGATTATTACTCACCGCTTTGGGGTCCGGAGTGATTTCACGATTAACGAACCCCGGTGAGTTTACGTGTCGGTCATCAACACTCACCGCTTGGGCCAATTCTGCCCGCTTCATGGATTATTACTCACTGCTTTGGGGTCCGGAGTGATTTCCACGATTAACGAACCCCGGGTGCGCTTACGTGTCCATCATCAACACTCACGCTTTTGGCCGATTCTCGCCCGCTTGTGGATTATTACTCACAGCTTTGGGGTCCGAGAGTGATTTCCACGATTAACGAACCATGTGGTGCGCTTACGTGACGGCCATCAACACTCACCGCTTTAGCCGATTCTCGCCCGCTTGTGGACCATTACTCACCGCTTTGAGGTCCGGAGTGATTTCCACGATGAACGAACCATGTGGTGCGCTTACGGTTTGGACGTCAAGACTCACAATTTTGGCCGATTCTGCCCGCTTGTGGACTATTACTCACCGCTTTGAGGTCCGGAGTGATTTACCGTGAACGAACCATGTGGTCCGCTTACGTGTCGGACGTCAAGACTCACAATTTTGGCCGATTCTCGCCCGCTTTGTGGATTATTACTCACCGCTTTGGGGTCCCGGATTGATTTCATGATTAACGAACCCCGGGTGCGCGACGCTTCGCTGTCAACACTCGCAGTTTTGGCCAACTCTAACCCGCTTCGGACTTACTCACCGCTTTGGGGTCCGGAGTGATTTATGATTAACGAACCCGGGGTCCGCTTACGTGTCGGTCATCAACACTCACAGCTTTTGGCCGATTTTGGCCCGCTTTGTGGTCTATTACTCACCGCTTTGGGGTCCGGAGTTATTTCCACGATGAACGAACCCCGGGGTGCGTTTGCGTGTCGGTCATCAACACCATTAGTTTTGGCCGATTTGGCCCATTTCGTGGATTATTACTAACTGTTTTGGGGTCCGTAGTGATTTCACGATTAACTAACCCCGGGTGCGCTTATGGTCGGTCATCAACACCTTAGTTTTCGCCGATTTGGCCTGCTTTCGTGGATTATTACTCACCGCTTTGGGGTCCGGAGTGATTTCACGATTAACGAACCCCGGGTGCGCTTTACGTGTCGGTCATCAACACTCACGCTTTTGGCCGATTCGGCCTGTTTCGTGGACTATTACTCGCTGTTTTGGGGTCCGAGAGTTATTTCCACGATGAACTAACCCCGGGTGCGCTTATGCGGTCGGTCATCAACACTCTTAGTTTTGGCCGATTCTCGCCCGCCTCGTGGATTATTACTCACCGCTTTGGGGTCCGGAGTGATTTCCACGATTAACGAACCCCGGTGAGTTTACGGTCGGTCATCAACATCACCGCTTGGGCTAATTCTGCCCATTTCATGGATTATTACTCACTGCTTTGGGGTCCGGAGTGATTTACGATTAACGAACCTCGGGCGCGACGGTCCATCATCAACACTCACAGCTTTGGCCGATTCTGCCCGCTTGTGGATTATTACTCACGCTTTTGGGGTCCGAGAGTGATTTCCACGATTAACGAACCATGTGGTGCGCTTACGTGTCGGCCATCAACACTCACCGTTTTAGCTGATTCTCGCCCGCTTCGTGGACTATTACTCACCGCTTTGAGGTCCGGAGTGATTTACGATGAACGAACCATGTGGTGCGCTTACGGTTCTGGACGTCAAGACTCACTATTTTGGCCGATTCTCGCCCGCTTTGTGGACTATTACTCACTGTTTTGAGGTCCGGAGTGATTTCACGATGAACGAACCATGTGGTCCGCTTACGTGTTCGGACGTCAAGACTGCAATTTTGGCCGATTCTCGCCTGTTTTGTGGATTATTACTCACCGCTTTGGGGTCCCGGATTGATTTCCATGATTAACTAACCCCGGGGTGCGTTTACGTTTCCGCTGTCAACACTCGCAGTTTTGGCCAACTCTAACCCGTTTCTGGACTATTACTCACTGTTTTGGGGTCCCGGAGTGATTTCCATGATTAACGAACCCCGGGGTCCGTTTACGTGTCGATCATCAACACTCACAGTTTTGGCCGATTTTGGCCCGCTTTGTGGTCTATTACTCACCGTTTTGGGGTCCGACGCTTATTTCCACGATGAACGAACCCCGGGTGCGCTTATGCGGTCGGTCATCAACACCATTAGTTTTGGCCGATTTGGCCTGCTTCGTGATTATTACTCACCGCTTTGGGGTCCGGAGTGATTTCACGATTAACGAACCCCGGGTGCGCTTACGTGTCGGTCATCAACACTCACGCTTTGGCCGATTCGGCCTGTTTCGTGGACTATTACTCACTGTTTTGGGGTCCGAGAGTTATTTCCACGATGAACAAACCTCGTGCGCGCTTGCGGTCGGTCATCAACACTCTTAGTTTTGGCCGATTCGCCCGCCTCGTGGATTATTACTCACCGCTTTGGGGTCCGGAGTGATTTCCACGATAAACGAACCCCGGGTGAGTTTACGGTTTGGTCATCAACACTCACCGCTTGGGCCAATTCTGCCCGCTTTCATGGATTATTACTCACTGCTTTGGGGTCCGGAGTGATTTCACGATTAACGAACCCTGGGTGCGCGACGTGTCCATCATCAACACTCACAGCTTTTGGCTGATTCGCCCGCTTCGTGGATTATTACTCACGCTTTGGGGTCCGAGAGTGATTTCCACCATTAACGTAACCATGTGGTGCGCTTACGGTTTGGCCATCAACACTCACCGCTTTAGCCGATTCTCGCCCGCTTCGTGGACTATTACTCACCGCTTTGAGGTCCGGAGTGATTTTCACGATGAACGAACCATGTGGTGCGCTTACATGTCGGACGTCAAGACTCACAATTTTGGCCGATTCTGGCCCGCTTCGTGGACTATTACTCACCGTTTTGAGGTCCGGAGTGATTTACGGTGAACGAACCATGTGGTCCGCTTACGGTTTCGGACGTCAAGACTCACAATTTTGGCCGATTTTGGCCCGCTTTGTGGATTATTACTCACCGCTTTGGGGTCCGACACTTATTTCCACGATGAACGAACCCCGGGTGCGCTTATGCGTCGGTCATCAACACCATTAGTTTTGGCCAATTTGGCCTGCTTCGTGGATTATTACTCACCGCTTTGGGGTCCGGAGTGATTTACGATTAACGAACCTCGCGCGCTTACGTGTCGGGCCATCAACACTCACAGTTTTGGCCGATTCGGGCCTGTTTCGTGGACTATTACTCGCTGTTTTGGGGTCCGAGAGTTATTTCCACGATGAACGAACCTCGGGGTGAGTTTGCGTGTCGGTCATCAACACTCTTAGTTTTGGCCGATTCTCGCCCGCCTCGTGGATTATTACTCACTGCTTTGGGGTCCGGAGTGATTTCACGATAAACGAACCTCGGGTGAGTTTACGGTTTGGCCATCAACACTCACCGCTTGGGCCAATTCTGCCCGCTTTATGGATTATTACTCACTGTTTTGGGGTCCGGAGTGATTTCCACGATTAACGAACCCCGGTGCGCGACGATCCATCATCAACACTCACGCTTTTGGCCGATTCTCGCCCGCTTCGTGATTATTACTCACGCTTTGGGGTCCGAGAGTGATTTCCACGATTAACGAACCATGTGGTGCGCTTACGGTTTGGCCATCAACACTCACCGCTTTAGCTGATTCTCGCCCGCTTCGTGGACTATTACTCACCGCTTTGAGGTCCGGAGTGATTTACGATGAACGAACCATGTGGTGCGCTTATATGCCTGGACGTCAAGACTCACAATTTTGGCCGATTCTCGCCCGCTTCGTGGACTATTACTCACCGTTTTGAGGTCCGGAGTGATTTACGGTGAACGAACCATGTGGTCCGCTTACGGTTCGGACGTCAAGACTCACAATTTTGGCCGATTTTGGCCCGCTTTGTGGATTATTACTCACCGTTTTGGGGTCCGACACTTATTTCCACGATGAACGAACCTCGGGTGCGCTTATGGTCGATCATCAACACTCATTAGTTTTGGCCGATTTGGCCTGCTTTCGTGGATTATTACTCACTGCTTTGGGGTCCGGAGTGATTTCCACGATTAATGAACCCCGGGGTGCGCTTACGTGTCGGTCATCAACACTCACAGTTTTGGCCGATTCGGACCTGTTTCGTGGACTATTACTCGCTGTTTTGGGGTCCGAGAGTTATTTCCACGATGAACGAACCCTGGTGCGCTTATGCGTCGGTCATCAACACTCTTAGTTTTGGCCGACGGCCTGCTTGTGGATTATTACTCACCGCTTTGGGGTCCGGAGTGATTTCCACGATTAACGAACCCCGGTGCGCTTTTACGTTTCGGTCATCAACACTCACAGCTTTTGGCCGATTCGGCCTGTTTCGTGGACTATTACTCGCTGTTTTGGGGTCCGAGAGTTATTTCCACGATGAACGAACCCCTGCGCGCGCTTATGCGTCGGTCATCAACACTCTTAGTTTTGGCCGATTCTCGCCCGCCTCGTGGATTATTACTCACCGTTTTGGGGTCCGGAGTGATTTCCACGATTAACGAACCCCGGTGAGTTTACGGTCGGTCATCAACACTCACCGCTTGGGCCAATTCTGGCCCGCTTCATGGATTATTACTCACTGCTTTGGGGTCCGGAGTGATTTCACGATTAACGAACCCCGGTGCGCTTACGTGTCCATCATCAACACTCACGCTTTTGGCCGATTCTCGCCCGCTTTCGTGATTATTACTCACAGCTTTGGGGTCCGAGAGTGATTTCCACGATTAACGAACCATGTTGTGCGCTTACGTGTCGGTCATCAACACTCACCGCTTTAGCTGATTCGCACGCTTTGTGGACTATTACTCACGCTTTTGAGATCCGGAGTGATTTACGATTAACGAACCATGTGGTGTGTTTACGGTTTGACGTCAAGACTCACAATTTTGGCTGATTCTCGCCCGCTTGTGGACTATTACTCACCGCTTTGACGTCCGGAGTGATTTCACGGTGAACGAACCATGTGGTCCGCTTACGGTTTGGACGTCAAGACTCACAATTTTGGCCGATTCTCGCCCGCTTTGTGGATTATTACTCACGCTTTGGGGTCCCGGATTGATTTCCATGATTAACGAACCCCGGGTGCGCGACGTGTCCGCTGTCAACACTCGCAGTTTTGGCCAACTCTAACCCGCTTCGGACTATTACTCACCGCTTTGGGGTCCCGAGTGATTTCCATGATTAACGAACCCTGGGTCCATTTACGTGTCGGTCATCAACACTCACGCTTTTGGCCGATTTTGGCCCGCTTTGTGGACTATTACTCACCGCTTTGGGGTCCGACAGTTATTTCACGATGAACGAACCCCGGGTGCGCTTATGGTTTGGTCATCAACACTCTTAGTTTTGGCCGATTTGGCCTGCTTCGTGGATTATTACTCACCGCTTTGGGGTCCGGAGTGATTTACCATTAACGAACCCCGGTGCGCTTTACGGTTTGGTCATCAACACTCACGCTTTGGCCGATTCGGCCTGTTTCGTGGACTATTACTCACTGTTTTGGGGTCCGAGAGTTATTTCCACGATGAACGAACCCCGGGTGCGCTTATGCGTTTGGTCATCAACACTTTAGTTTTGGCCGATTCTCGCCCGCCTCGTGGATTATTACTCACCGCTTTGGGGTCCGGAGTGATTTCACGATTAACGAACCCCGGGTGAGTTTACGGTTTGTCATCAACACTCACCGCTTGGGCCAATTCTGCCCATTTCATGGATTATTACTCACTGCTTTTGGGTCCGGAGTGATTTCACGATTAACGAACCCCGGTGCGCGACGTGTCCATCATCAACACTCACAGCTTTTGGCCGATTCTGGCCCGCTTCGTGGATTATTACTCACGCTTTGGGGTCCGAGAGTGATTTCCACGATTAACGAACCATGTGGTGCGCTTACGCGTCGGCCATCAACACTCACCGCTTTAGCTGATTCTGCCCGCTTGTGGACTATTACTCACTGCTTTGAGGTCCGGAGTGATTTCCACGATGAACGAACCATGTGGTGCGCTTACGTGTTTGGACGTCAAGACTCACAATTTTGGCCGATTCTCGCCCGCTTTCGTGGACTATTACTCACCGCTTTGAGGTCCGGAGTGATTTACCATGAACGAACCATGTGGTCCGCTTACGTGTCGGACGTCAAGACTCACAATTTTGGCCGATTCTCGCCCGCTTTGTGGATTATTACTCACCGCTTTGGGGTCCCGGATTGATTTCCATGACTAACGAACCCCGGGTGCGCGACGTGTCCGCTGTCAACACTGCAGTTTTGGCCAACTCTAACCCGCTTCGGATTATTACTCACCGCTTTGGGGTCCGGAGTGATTTCCACGATTAACGAACCCCGTGGTGCGCTTTACGGTTTCGGTCATCAACACTCACAGTTTTGGCCGATTCGGGCCTGTTTCGTGGACTATTACTCGCTGTTTTGGGGTCCGAGAGTTATTTCCACGATGAACGAACCCCGGGGTGCGCTTGCGTGTCGGTCATCAACACTCTTAGTTTTGGCCGATTCGCCCGTCTCGTGGATTATTACTCACCGCTTTGGGGTCCGGAGTGATTTACACGATTAACGAACCCCGGGTGAGTTTACGTGTCGGGTCATCAACACTCACAGTTTTGGCCGATTCGGCCTGTTTCGTGGATTATTACTCACTGTTTTGGGGTCCGGGAGTGATTTCCACGATTAACGAACCCCGGGTGCGCGACGTGTCCATCATCAACACTCACAGCTTTGGCCGATTCTCGCCCGCTTCGTGGATTATTACTCACGCTTTGGGGTCCGAGAGTGATTTCCACGATTAACGAACCATGTGGTGCGCTTACGTGTCGGTCATCAACACTCACCGCTTTAGCTGATTCTCGCCCGCTTCGTGGACTATTACTCACCGCTTTGAGGTCCGGAGTGATTTCACGATGAACGAACCATGTGGTGCGCTTACGTGTCTGGACGTCAAGACTCACAATTTTGGCCGATTCTGGCCCGCTTCGTGGACTATTACTCACTGTTTTGAGGTCCGGAGTGATTTACGCGCTAACGAACCATGTGGTCCGCTTACGTGTCTGGACGTCAAGACTCACAATTTTGGCCGATTCTCGCCCGCTTTGTGGATTATTACTCACCGCTTTGGGGTCCTGATTGATTTCCATGACTAACGAACCCGGGTGCGCTTACGTGTCCGCTGTCAACACTCGCAGTTTTGGCCAACTCTAACCCGCTTCGGACTATTACTCACCGTTTTGGGGTCCCGGAGTGATTTATGATTAACGAACCCGGGTCCGCTTACGCGTCGGGCCATCAACACTCACAGCTTTGGCCGAATTTGGCCCGCTTTGTGGACTATTACTCACCGTTTTGGGGTCCGGAGTTATTTCCACGATGAACGAACCCCTGGGTGCGCTTATGCGGTCGGTCATCAACACCTTTAGTTTTGGCCGATTTGGCCTGCTTTGTGGATTATTACTCACCGCTTTGGGGTCCGGAGTGATTTCACGATTAACGAACCCCGGGTGCGCTTTACGTGTCGGTCATCAACACTCACAGTTTTGGCCGATTCGGGCCTGTTTCGTGGACTATTACTCGCTGTTTTGGGGTCCGGGAGTGAAAAGCGCTTATGTGTCGGGTCATCAACACTCACCGCTTGGGCTAACTCTAACCCGCTTCCGACTATTACTCACCGCTTTGGGACCCCGGAGTGATTTCCATGATTAACGAACCCGGGGTGCGCTTACGTGTCGGTCCATCAACACTCACCGCTTGGCCGATTCTGGCCCGCTTTCGTGGACTATTACTCACCGCTTTGGGGTCCGGAGTGATTTACGATGAACGAACCATGGGTCCGCTTACGTGTCGGACATCAACACTCACAATTTTGGCTGATTCTGGCCCGCTTTGTGGATTATTACTCACCGTTTTGAGGTCCGGAGTGATTTCACGATGAACGAACCATGTGGTCCGCTTACGGTCGGACGTCAAGACTACAATTTTGGCCGATTCTCGCCCGCTTTGTGGACTATTACTCACCGCTTTGGGGTCCGGAGTGATTTCCATGATTAACGAACCATGTGGTCCGCTTACGGTCGGACATCAACACTCACAGTTTTGGCCGATTCTGGCCCGCTTTGTGGACTATTACTCACCGCTTTGGGGTCCGGAGTTATTTCCACGATGAACGAACCCTGGGTGCGCTTACGTGTCGGTCATCAACACTCCTAGTTTTGGCCGATTCTGGCCCGCTTTGTGGACTATTACTCACCGCTTTGGGGTCCGGAGTTATTTCCGATTAACGAACCCTGTGGCGCGCTTATGCGTTGTCGGTCATCAACACTCACAGTTTTGGCCGATTTTGACCAGCTTCGTGGACTATTACTCACTGTTTTGGGGTCCGAGATTATTTCCACGATGAATGAACCCTGTGGTGCGTTTGCATGTCGGTCATCAACACTCACAGTTTTGGCCGATTCTCGCCCGCTTGTGGACTATTACTCACCGTTTTGGGGTCCGAGAGTGATTTCCACGATGAACGAACCCTGTGCGCTACGTGTCGGCCATCAACACTCACCGTTTTGGCCGATTCTGCCCGCCTCGTGGATTATTACTCACCGCTTTGGGGTCCGGAGTGATTTTACGATTAACGAACCCCGGGTGAGTTTACGGTCGGCCATCAACACTCACCGCTTTGGCCGATTCTGGCCCATTTCGTGGTCTATTACTCACCGCTTTGGGGTCCGAGAGTTATTTCTAGGATGAACGAACCCCGGCGCGCTATATGTCGGTCATCAACACTCAAAGTTTTGGCCGATTCTGCCCGCTTTCGTGGATTATTACTCACTGTTTTGGGGTCCGGAGTGATTTCCACGATTAACGAACCCCGGATGCGCTTACGGTCGATCATCAACACTCATAGTTTTGGCCGATTCTCGCCGTTTCGTGGACTATTACTCACCGCTTTGGGGTCCGGAGTGATTTCCACGATGAACGAACCCCGGGTGCGCGACGTGTCCGCTATCAACACTCATGGTTTTGGCCGATTCTGCCCGCTTGTGGACTATTACTCACCGTTTTGGGGTCCGGAGTGATTTCACGATGAGCGAACCTCGGGTGCGCTTACGGTGTCGGTCATCAACACTCACAGCTTTTGGCTGATTCTCGCCCGTGTCGTGGACTATTACTCACCGCTTTGGGGTCCCAGAGTGATTTCCATGATTAGCGAAACCCGGTGCGCTTTGTGTCACCATCAACACTCACAGCTTTTGCCCGATTCGCCCGCTTGTGGACTATTACTCACCGCTTAGGGTCCGGAGTGATTTACACGTGAACGAACCCTCGTGGTGCATTTACGTTTCGGCCATCAACACTCACACTTTTGGCCGATTCTGGCCCGCTTTGTGGACTATTACTCACTCTTTGGGGTCCCGGATTGATTTCATGATTAACGAACCCGGGGTGCGTTGTGTCGCCATCAAGACTCACCGCTTTGGCCGATTCTCGCCCGCTTGTGGATTATTACTCACCGCTTTGGGGTCCCGAGTGATTCCCACGATTAACAAACCTCGGGTCCGCTTACGTGTCGGTCATCAACATTCACAGTGTTGGCCGATTTTGGCACGCTTTTGTGGACTATACTCACCGCTTTGGGGTCCTAGAGAAATTTCCATGATGAACGAACCCCGGTGCGCGCATTCGTCTCGTAATCAACACTCATAGTTTTGGCCAACTCTAATCCGCTTCATGGACTATTACTCACCGCTTTGGGGTCCCGGTGATTTATGATTAACGAACCTCGGGTCCGCTTACGTGTCGATCTTCAACACTCACCGTTTTGGCCGATTTTGGCCCGCTTTGTGGACTATTACTCACCGCTTAGGGTCCGAGAGTTATTTCACGATGAACGAACCCGGGTGCGCTTATGCGTCGGTCATGAACACACTTAGTTTTGGCCTATTCTGCCCGCTTGTGGATTATTACTCACTCTTTCGGGTCCGGAGTGATTTCACGATGATCGAACCTCGGGCGCGTACGCTTGGTCATCAACACTCACAGCTTTTGCCGATTCTCGCCCGCTTGTGGATTATTACTCACGCTTTGGGGTCCGGAGTGATTTCCATGATTAACGAACCATGTGATGCGCTTACGTGTCGGTCATCAACACTCA
>JAHIAM010003998.1:0-23338 GCA_021605205.1 Aegilops longissima | reverse complement strand
TACCAGACAATCTGAGTACAAGCTCAACGATTGAGATCTTCTCCTTAGTTTGTAGTTAAGAAAATCGCTCGGAGGTCTTATACCTCTTTGACGTGGGCACGAGCTTCAAAATCCCAATTTCAGCCCCTCGTAACATCTCATATGTTCCGCGACACGCCAAAACGCCTTTGGTGCCTCAATTCTAAACCGCTTAACATTACCAACTATCGCCAGAAGTCATCAAAGCGTGTGTCCGATGTTCGCAACATCCACAGACGACGCTCGAGGTTCAAAGACAACCAGGTGCATTAAGGACATAAGCTTTCTACTGGCCGCATAATTGCTACCGCCAACTTTCAACTATATTTTTCTAGGAACATATCTAAACAAGAGAACTAAAGCGCGAGCTATGACATAATTTGCAAAGGGATTTTGACTATGTTCAGATAATTAAGTTCATCTAATGAACTCCCACTTAGATAGACATCCCTCTAGTCATCTAAGTGATTACATGATCCGAAGTCAATCTAGGTCGCGGTCCATCATCACGCGGAGACTCTACTAGTCATCATCGGTGAACATCTTCATGTTGATCGTACGTATCCATACGACTCATGCTCGACCTTTCGGTCTCTTGTGTTCGGAGGCCATGTCTGCATACGCTAGGCTCGCGGTTAACCTAAGTGTTCGCGTGTGTAAATCTGGCTTACAACCTGTATGTGAACGTAAGAATCTATCACACCCGATCATCACGTGGTGCTTCAAACGATTTAACTTTCGCAACGGTGCACGCTAGGGGAACACTTTCTTGAAATTTTAATGAGGGATCATCTTATTTACTACCGTCGTTTCAAGCAACTAAGATGTATAAACATGATAAACATCACATGCAATCAAATAGTGACATGATATGGCCAATATCATTTTGCTCCTTTGATCTCCATCTTCGGGCTCCATGATCATCATCATCACCGCATGACACCATGATCTCCATCATCATGATCTCCATCATCGTGTCTTCATGAAGTTGTCTCGCCAACTATTACTTCTACTACTATGGCTACCGGTTAGCAAAGCAGTAAAGTAATTACATGCTTGTTTAATGACACGCAGGTCATATAACAAATAAAGACAACTCCTATATTCTCGGGTTGTCATACTCATCGACATGCAAGTCGGATTCCTATTACAAGAACATGATCAATCTCATACATCACATATCATTCATCACATTCTTCTTGGCCATATCACATCACATAGCATACCTGCAAAAAAACAAGTTAGACGCCCCCAATTGTTGTTGTGCATGTTTTACGGCTGCTATGGGTTTCTAGCAAGAACATTTCTTACCTACGCAAAACCACAACGTGATATGCCAATTGCTATTTACCCTTCATAAGGACCCTTTCATCGAATCCATTCCGACTAAAGTGGAGAGAGACTGCACCCGCTAGCCACCTTATGCACCAAGTGCATGTCACCGGTGGAACCTGCCTCACGAAGTGTACGGTAAGGTCGGTCCGGCCGCTTCATCCCACAATACCGTCAAACAAGATTGGACTAGTAACGGTAAGCATATTGAACAAAATCAACGCCCACAACTACTTTTGTGTTCTACTCAGGCAAAGAATCTACGCATAGATCTATCTCTATACCATCGCTCGGGAACGTAAGCAGAAATTCAAAATTTTCCTCACGGTCACCAAGATCTATCCATGGAGAGACTAGCAAACAGGGGAAGGAGAGTGCATCTACATACCCTTGTAGATCGCTAAGCGGAAGCCGCTCAAGGAACGGGGTTGAAGGAGTCGCATTTGTCGTGATCCAAATCACCGGAGATCCTAGTGCCGAACGGACGGCACCACCCGCTTCAACACACGCAGACAGCCCGGTGACGCCTCCCATGCCTTGATCCAGCAAGGAGAGAGGGAGAGGTTGAGGAAGACTCCATCCAGCAGCAAAGACAACGGCGTGGTGGTGGTGGAGGAGCGTGCAGCATCCCAGCAGGCTTCGCCAAGCACCCAAGGGAGAGGAGGAGGTGTCACGGGAGGGAGGCCAGCGCTGTCTGTGCAAAGGGCTGCCCTCCTCCCTCCACTATATATAGGGGCAAGGAGAGGGGGAGGTGCAGCCTTGGCCCTTCCTCCAAGGAAGGGTGCGGCTAGGGGAGGAGTCCATCTCCCCAAGGCACCCAGGAGGTGCCTTCCCTTTAGGACTCTCCCTTTCCCTTATCTCTGGCGCATGCTTTGGTGGGTGCCCTTGGCCCATAGGCTGTTAGGCGACACCCCACAGCCCATGCCCTTCTCGGCAGGTGGGACCTCGTGGACCCCCGACTTCTTCAAGAATTCCCCTACATAATACCGATAATGCGCCAAACTTTTCCTACACTCAAAACAAGACTTCCCATATATAAATCTTTACCTCCCATCATTCTCGAACTCCTCGTGACGCCCCGATCTCATCCGGACTCAACAACATTCGCAACCACATACAAACTTCCTTTATAACCCTAGCGCCATCGAACCTTATGTGTAGACTCCCACGGTCGGGAACCATGCACATATGACCAAGACGTTCCTCCGTCAATAACCAACAGCGGATCTCGATACCCATGTTGGCTCCCACATGTTCCACGATGATCTCACTCGGATGAACCACGATGTCAAGGACTCAATCGATCCCAGATACAATTCCCTTTGTCCAGCCGGTATTGTACTTCTGCCCGAGATTCGATCGTCAGATCCGGATACCTTGTTCAATCTCGCTATCGCAAGTCTCTTTACTCGCTCCGTAACACATCATCCCGTGATCAACCCCTTGGTCACATTGTGCACATTATGATGATGTCCTACCGAGTGGGCCCAGAGATACCTCTCCGCTTATTAACACGAGTGACAAATCCCGCCCTCGACCAATGCCAACCCAATGCATACTTTCGGAGATAACCGTAATGCACCTTTATAGCCACCTGCTTACGCTAGACGCTTGGTACACCCAAAGCATTCCTACTAGTATCCGGAGTTGCACAACTTCATGGTCTAAGGAAATGATACTTGACATTAGAAAAGCTTTAGCATACGAATTCACGATCTTGTGCTAGGCTTAGGATTGTCTTGTCCATCACATCATTCTCCCAATGATGTGATCCCGCTATCAACGCATATCCAATGGTCCATGGTCGTGAAACCGTGAACCATCTATTGATCAACCAGCTAGTCAACTAGAGGCTTACTAGGGACATGGTGTTGTCTATGTACCACACATGTATCTCGAGTTTCTTTCAATACAATTATAGCATGGATAATGAACGATTATCATGAACAAGGAAATATAATAATAACTAATTTATTATTGCCTCTAGGGCATATTTCAAATAATAGGATGGTAATTGATTTCCGAAAATGAAATAAAGCTACTAAGAAAGATCATTACCCTTGCGCTTTTATTGATCAAATGTTAGAAAGATTTTGCAAACATACACATTATTGCTTTCTAGATGGTTATTCCGCTTTCTCTCAAAGACTACTTTTACATGCCCTTTTGGTACTTTTGCTTATAGACGATGCCTTTTGGTTTATGTAATGCACCTGCTACCTTTCAAAGATGCATGATGGATATATTCTATGACCTTGTGAAAAATTTGTGAGGTTTTCATGGATGACTTTTCCGTCTATGGTTCCTTCTTTTGATGATTGCTTGAGCAATCTTGATCGAAGTTTTGCGAGAGATGTGAAGAAACTAATCTTGTCTTGAATTGGGAAAAGTGCCTCTTTATGGTTAATGAAGGAATTGTCTCTGGGGCACAAAGTTTCTGAAGAGAGGCATTGAAGTTGATAAAGCCAAGGTTGATGCTATTGAAAAGATGCCATGTCCCAAGGACATCAAAGGTATAAGAAGTTTACTTGGTCACGCTGGATTTTATAGGGGTTCATTAAGGACTTCTCAAAAATTTCTCGGCCTCGACTAATTTATTACAAAAAAGATGTACCATTTGTCTTTGATGATGATTGTGTAGAAGCATTTGAAATACTTAAGAAAGCATTAGTCTCTCAAGACTGTTGTTCAGCCACCGATTGAATTTTACCTTTGAAATTATGTGATGCTAGCGATTATTATGTTGTAGGTGTTGTTCTAGGGCAAAGAGTTGATAAGAAATTAAATGTTATCCATTATGCTAGCAAGATTCTAGACAATGCTCAAAGAAATTATGCTACTACCGGAAAAGGAACTTTAGCAATTGTATTTTCTTGTGACAAATTCAGCATCTTTATATTGTTGATTCTAAAGTAACTATTCACATCGATCATGCCGCTATTAAATATGTTATGGAAAAGAAAGATGCAAAACCTAGACTTATTAGATGGGTTCTCTTCGCAAGAATTTGATTTGCATATTGTTGATAGAAAAGGAGCCGAGAACCCCGCTAAGTATAACTCATCTAGGTTAGAGAATGTTTTGATGACCCAATACCTATTGATGATAGCTTCTCCGATGAACAATTAAATGTCATAAGCACTTCTCGTAGCACTCCATGGTATGCTGATTATGCTAATTATATTGTTGCTAAATTTATACCACCTAGCTTCACGGCACCAACAAAATAAAAAGTTTTTCTATGATTATGCGACATTACTTTTGGGATGACCCACATCTTTATAAAGAAGGAGTAGATGGTGTCATTAGATGTTGTGTACCTGAGCATGTACAGAACAAATCCTACGCAAGTGTCACTCCAAGCTTATGGAGGACAATTACTGCTGGATAGAACTGCACATATAGGTAATGCAACCGTTTTTATTGGCCCACTCTCTTCAAAGATGCTCGTGAAGTTTGTTTTGTCTTATGTATGAATGTTAAAGAATTGGTAATATTAGTAAACGCCAAGAAATGCCTATGAATTATTCACTTGTTATTGAACCATTTGATGTTTGGGGCTTTGATTATATGGGACCTTTTCCTCGCTCTAATGGATATACACATATTTTAGTTGTCATGGATTACGTTACTAAGTGGGTAGAAGCTATTCCAACTAGTAGTGCTGATCATAACACTTCTATTAAAATGCTTAAGGAAGTTATTTCTCCGAGGTTTGGAGTCCCTAGATATTTAATGACCGATGGTGGTTCACATTTTATTCATGGTGCTTTCAGTAAAATGCTTGCTAAATATGATGTTAATCATAGAATTGCATCTCCATATCACCCATGTCTAGTGGTCAAGTAGAATTGAGTAATAGAGAGCTCAAATTAATTTTGCAAAAGACCGTTAATAGGTCTAGAAAGAATTGGTCCAAGAAGCTTGATGATGCATTATGGGCCTATAGAACTGCATATAAGAATCCTATGGGTATGTCTCCATAAAATGGTTTATGGAAAAGCATGTCACTTACCTCTCAACTAGAAGATAAGGCATATTGGGCTACTAAAGAGCTCAACTATGATTTTAAACTTGCCGTGAGAAGAGGTTATTTGATATTAGCTCACTTGATGAATGGAGAACCTAAGCTTATGAAAATGCCAAGTTGTTTAAAGAAAAAGTTAAAAGATGGCATGACAAAAGGATACAAAAGCGTGAGTTTAATGTAGGGGATTATGTATTGCTATACAACTCTCGCTTAAGATTTTGAAGGAAAACTTCTCTCTAAATGGGAAGGTCCTTACGCTATCGAGGAGGTCTATCGCTCCGTTGGGTACATAAAAATCAACAACTTCAAGGCACAAACCAAGGTGGTAAACGGCCAAAGGATCAAACATTATATCTCGTAATCCCATAAATGTTGAAACCTATATTATTGAAACCAGAACTCCGAGAAATACATAAGGGCACTTTCTGCATCGCCTGCATTCAAAAGGAATAGGTATGTGGTACGGTAAGTAAACCGACTCAAAACAATTTTTAAGGCAATATTTCCGCTTTTGGAATATTTAGAAAAATAGAAAATAAGTAGCAGTCCGAAGGATATTTAGGGCCCCACGAGGGTGGTGGGCGCGCCTTCCACCTCGTGAGCACTGCTGTGCTCCTCCTAATTCGCTCTCTGCACGATAACGTATTTTGGTCGGTAAAATTCATTATATATTCTCCCAAGGTTTTGACTCTCAGATCACGCAAATCTCTCCTGCTCTTGTTTCGAAGCTGTTTTTTGTCGTGGTTTTCAAGGCTAGGCATCATGTCGCCTCCTCCTCCAACAATGGTGACAACGATGCTTGGCTAATGAAGATAGATCTCAAGAGGGAAGAACCTATGAAGGTCAACAAGGATGAAAGGATCAAGAAGGCCACAGAGGACCAAGCTCCGCAGCAGAAGACACCCTTCAACTTGATCACAACTTTCACCCCAACCGAAATCGAAGCTTTCAAGATGATTGAGTTAGCTCAGATTCAAAAACAAGTATCTCACAAGTGAAAATATTTTGTTGAAGGAGCATATTGTTGCTCTCAAGGGAATTATCCGCAAGTTGGAGGACCTCTTACGCCGATGTGACGACTATCCATCACCTCCGCCTTCACCAACAACAAAGAAGGAGGCATAATCACATGGGGTGGGCACTCCCTTGGCAACTTCCAAGCTTGGGGAGGTGCCCGCAGATCGTATCACAATCACAACTCCTATCTTTACTGCTTTTCTTAGTTCGATCCTATTAGTAGTATCGTGATCTAGTAGAATAAAGTTATGGCATGATCTAGTTTTGAGTTTCGCTTTATGATCCTTCTATGTAATCGAGTCCGTGAGCTATATGTATAATAAAGTTTAGTGTTGAGTCAAGGGCTTGATTGTTTTGCCATGATCTTGGGTGAATAAAAGTAAGAAAGAAGAAAAAGAATAAAAAGAAACAAAGAGTTCATATTGATCTTATTGAGAGTAATGACTTCACATAGAAAGAGTATGATGATTAAAAGTTGTTGGGAGTTGGCAAATATAGCTTTGGTCATCGTTGCAAATTAATAGGAAGTAATAAGGAAAGAGAGGTGTCACATATAGATATATTATCATTGACATCTTTTATGATTGGGAGCACTCATTAAAATATGACATGCTAAAGAGTTGATGTTGGACAAGGAAGACAACATAATGAGTTATGTTTTCTTATATCTGAGATAAAGTATGTTGTCATGGATCCTCTAACATGTTGAGCTTGCCTTCACTACAAAAAAATACACTTCCGTGATGATACGTGTCATTGTCACAAGAGGTCGCGCTTTTTGTCAGCGCATGTACATCGTAGAAGTGTTCCATGACATTACTAAATTATCATCGACGGTGTTCACTTCCATGACGATAAATCGCGCGCATAAGCACTTTCGCCAAGGGTGACCGACACGCGGCATCCACCGTGAATCTTAACGCCGTTGTTACTTCTGGTCGGGTTTTCGATCCGATAACCTGTTAACAGCCCCCACCAATGGGAAATTTCCACGTAAAATTTAATTGGTCAAGGGAACACTGTCAAACCGTTTCGGGGCCGATGTCGCCTCATTCATTGGAGGAGACATGCCTATGGTACTGTTGACATGTGGTCGGGCCCAACAGAGGCCCATATAAGTTAAAAAGGCCGCCCAACAAAGGCTCAGAGAACTTAATCAGTACTAGTGGGCCAGCCCAATAATGACCTCGCTTAATAAAGGCCAATTTACAGCCCCAAACCAGATCTGGCCCGCTAATTGTTCGCCCAATATTTGGGGCCCATTTACTACCCGGCCGATCCGCCCGCTAATTGTTCTCACCAATATTTGGGCTCCATTTGCAGCCCAAAGCCAGATCTGGCCCGCTAATTGTTGCGCCGAATATTCGGCCCAACTACAGCCAAGGACTCTTTGGCTCAGTTAGAGGCCCGATGTAGACATGGGCCCATTTTAGCCTAGTGTGACTGGTTGGCTCGAATGGCCCCTCGCCCATGGGCCATATATGGTCCGACGGACATCGGCCCACTAACGGCCGTATAAAGGTGGCAATAGTAAGCCTAACGTGACTTTTGGGCTCGCAAAGGTCCTGCCACGCATTCGCCCGCTGATGCTCAGACAAAGCTTTCGCTCTTAAAGGCACATGATATCGCGGCCAACTAAGTCCTAAGATATGTTTTACCGGTAATTACCGGGAGCTAATCGGCCCATAACGCCCGGCTCATATTTCTGCTCCAAGGCCCGCCGATGACTAGTGAAAATTGAGGCCCAACATGCATTTTGGCTCGCTAAAGGCTCCGGTGAGTTTCATCTCTACCGTAATAAAGCCAAGATAATATTCAACTCTAATGGCCCAATGCTACCTGGCCGAACTAAGCTAGCTGGTCGACAAAAGGCCCAACTAAAATATAGGCTTGTAAGTTTGGGCATGGCGCATGTGTGAAGGCCCCAATCATTCGGGCCCAAGAAAGACACAGTCGACCCAATTCAGGCCCGCTAAAACCTCCGTCCGTTATCGTAATGTTTCTCGACGGCCGACTACATCCGATTTTTTTTCGATAGCTTAATGATGGCAAGAATTAGTAGGAATTAAGAACAACCCTTACTCTACACAATAAAGAAATTATGGCATAGTAACTAAGAATAAACCTACACTATACAATAAAGGATTTAAGGTATATTACATCCACTAGGCATCGTTCGCCACCAAAGGATCATAAAGCTAAACTAAGAAGCAAATTACAAAACTCGGGCACCATTGCAGCAGAATAAAATAATACCGAACCGAGACCACTTCCAAGACAGTTCAAGAAAGGTTAGCTTATGCGAGGAATCATGCCAAGTTGTTGAGTTAGGTCAGTGAGACCGCCTAGCATGCCGGGTCATAGCTTCCTGTGTGTAGCTGCTTAGAGATGAGGTTCTCACTGGTGTTCTCCGTAATCTTTTCTTAGAGATAGGACTTCAAGTCGAAGTTGAGTTGCAATGCCTTTCGCTAGAACTTGGGACCAAGAAGTTTAATCGATTCGCATAAATCTAATTTCGAGAGCTTGTCCGATCGTTAGTCTCAAGTAACTTGAACACCGTGATCAAGACAAGACTTTGGGGTTGTCTCGCTTATCTTCAAGATGTTTTGCCTTCTTTGTTGCAATATATGTTGGGTTTGTCTCACAACCTTCAAAGAGACTTGTGCATGCCATCGTGCATATCACCTCAAACAAAGCAGAGAGATGATGTGTTTTGTACATGTATAAACAAAGATGATAACTGCTCATTAATTCTATCCAATTTCAAATTAGAAAATATCAATAGCATAATTTGGCATTGTTCATAATGCGGGAGCTTCACCACACTATTGGATTACCATGTCAACATAACAAGCATAGATGAAGGGCAAAGAAAATCATTGTATCTATTTTGATAATGTGCATGGCATGTTGTTCATATCATCACCACATCGGGTAAGATAAAACAGAGATGACAAGGTGCAAACGTAATAAGCTTCACCACATCTGGATTATAGATCCACAAAAGCAAGCATACATATAGGGAGTATTAAGTAATGTGCATGGTATGAATAAGAAATTTGGTTTTACAAGTAAAACTTAGAACTTACAGCTTCATTTAACATGCATTTTGGTAGAAACAAAGAACCAAACAGCAGAAATGATAGGAGTATGAGCAAATTAAACAGCTAGCTTGAGGATAAAGGCTTTAGAAGGACTGACTTACATTAACAAGCTAACACCGGCTTTATAATGCCCTTTCTCCATGTCAAGGGAAGGATAACTCAAGAATTTCAGTACGTAATCTTCTTCAGAAGTATCACTGCATTTCTACATTTTGTAGAGAGTAATTATAGATATGATAATACCGAAGGATAGAGGATAATGAAGATATGATGTAGATTGATGCTACATAATCAACTACCAATCCCTAGAAGTACAAGCATTACAGACAAAATGTAATCGACAAGAGCAATGGGCTACACTTTTGCACCGGCATTGTCTCAGGTATTCTACTTGTTGGTAAGATTAAATATAGATCTGATCTTTTTAGTAAATGGTGGGCGAGGGAGATAAGATGCGTAATGCCATAAATGAACTGAATCTTCTTCCCATAATACAAGAGTGTTTTGAACACCGTGTACTGCATAAAACGCTCTTATATTATGGGACGGAGGGAGTAGCTGCTAATGTAAGTAAAAGATAGATTCACGCTCACCCCTTACAAGAGGATCACAGATTCTAAACCTCTTCAAAAGCATTCGTTGATTCTAAATTTGTGTAAGAGTCCATACGGATCTTATAGTGTCCACAAATGGGCGACACGAGGCTAATATGTGCAAGGATGCCACATAATCAAACAACTATGAAAGTAAGTATGGTCATACAGGCAAGAGGTACTCACGAGAGCAATGCAAGAAAGAGAGTTGCGTAGATTCGCAGGGTCCCTTGAGAACTAATGTTCCTCGCTAACAGCTGTGACAAGTGAGACATTAAGGCAAATGCGAAATGTAGTTCAAATTGTGATGTGATATCATAGACAAGACTCACGCTGCAAATGAGACCAATGTGTAACAAGATTATTCCAACACCGCCGACAAATGTAGCAATCGAGACTTTACAGAAATTTCGCTCGTAGGCTTGCCACTCAAGTGCACTTGCTTTAGGTAGGAACGATGCTTCATCCACGAAAGTGCTTGAAAAGCGTTAACTCACTCTTGCTCGCTATCACAATCCAGCTTTGCTCCTCGCCTATTTAAAAGAATGAAATCTTGTGTCTTCCTCGCCGCAGTAAACATATGCAACAATGACCATGAATAACATTAGTACATACTTATGCGTGAAGTTGCGGAGGAAGATCGGAAATTGTTCTTTGTTCGCGGTATAATCTTTCCATGAAGGAAAGATGCGCATAAAGTTCCCGACAACAACATAAGCTTCGCTTCTAAATTGGGAAGAAATGGAATAGGGGTCCTATTTGTGTAATTGGGGCTCTCTCGGTTCAAAAGGGATTTGGTAACCGGATTTGGTGTGCTCTTTGTCTGAATGGCGGTTTTGCATCGCATACTGGTGCTATGTCAACCGGCATAATCATACCGCTTGTCGTAGCTTGGGGTCTCATTGAAGTTGGGGCATCGTAAATGACCAAAGGTAGTAGGGCTAGAGTCTGCTAGAGTTGGGGTATTTTGTGGGTCGTGTGATATTGCAACTACACCTAATGGGCTATTTGATTTATCAGTGCCACTACCTTTTCCAAATACTTTGCTTGTGCTCCTCCACGATCAAGTTAATCGCCTCTTCCTTTTGAACGTCTGATACACAAGAACATCATTTGAATGGATAAATATGGTATGATGACAAATGGAATATGTACCGAAAATGGATAGGCGTGTATGCGTATTCACATACATGATGTGTAAACTAAGCTAATGGCAGTTCAACAAAGTAGAAGCAATGCAAAGCATCGCTGCAAAGATATGTGCGAGCAATGTAACCTTGGAAAGTTAGAGCAAGTACCTTGATGGGTGAATAAGATAGGCATCTTCCTTCGACTCCTCCACTAGGGAGCTACATCGACTTAGGTCTCCTCTAGCTCGTAATCATTGTTAGGATCATATTCTCGAGCATGAATATGTAGGTGGAGAGCGCTTGCATTGCATTGCATCCAGACTTGATTCCAGTCCCTTAATGCCAAGTTTGATGTAGCCATGGCATTGTTCTCGCTTTTATTCTTTTCTATGCGCCAAGCAAGCTCATAATCATTATGATGTCTGTTCAAAATCTGAGATTCATGAAAACATAAAAGTAGTCGATTATCTATGGAATGCATTATGGATTCAACTTGAGAGTGTCTCCCTATAAACCCCTCAGTGATATGCAAAGTTCACTTCCCCAACTGTGGTCACTGTACACACACATGTAAATACAAACCCTTATGTCTCTATAATAAAAGTGCATACACGCTTCAAAAACTCAAGTAGAAACATTAGAATCATATGAAATTCAGATTTGAACAAATAAACTAAGCAATTATGAGTATGGCGAATGTTTAGCTTCAAGGGTGGAGGTTGGTAAAGCGACACAAAGCAAGTAGGTAGATTGTATTCCATGTAAAAGAGATCGAAACCTATGTAAAAGCTTGAAATGACACTTTCTTTTCTATACAATGCAAAGTGTTCGTTACTCCACACATGATGGAAGAGATCACATAGAGAAATACTATTCACTCAGGTCACGGTTCCAAGATTTAGAAATGTGGTGGTCCAATTCTAAAAGAATATTCACAATAAATATGACAAGGCAAGCATAGATGTAGTGAATCAATCATTTACTTGTGAGCTTATTAGGACAACTATGCAGAATTGTAATCTAAAGAAGAGACCGGCCCAAAATCTGAATGAAGAAGTTTGTCTAGCACTTATTGTTTGCAACTAATCAACTTGAATAATTGGATATTATATCGAATGAGTAAGAAATACAAGTAAAATTGTCAACAAACCAATCCAAATGACTAGTTTCGCTCCTAGGGCCGAATTTTGAAAACCCTCGTGAACTTTAGAGGTACTAAACATTACCTAAATACATCCGAACCATTAATGTAGGTAGCACCGAGCACACAACAAACCCTAATGACAGTCCCGCCTAATGAGTAATGAATCAATTAGAAATGGGTGATGAGGAGTGGTCTGCTGAGTGTTGAGGACGATCTCAGATAAATCGGGTTGGCTTGTGGGTGTTGCATGCCCGAGCCCCGAATCGGATCGGGAAGGTAGGCACGGGCGGCGCCTCGGCAGCGGTGTGACATCTGGGCGAAGGCGGCTCTGGCCTCCTCGTTAGTCCTGCCTCCTCCTAGAGTCATGCCGTCTGGGACGGCAAGTCACAAGCGAGGCGGCATGTGGGCGTAGTAGAGACTCGGCCAAGCAGCAGCATCAGAGGAGAATCGGGCCCTGGACGACCTAAAATCCCAGGTGGTAACACCCACCGTGGGCACCTCAGATAGACATAACAACACCGAGCCGAGTAACATGCATTTTTAAACTAATTTAGGAACATTTAATAACCAATTAAACAACTCTGTTTTAATAATATCAGATTCAGATTTGAACATCTAAGCTTGCTTTAGCTTGATGCGTGGAGCAGTGTTATTATGACACTGGCACGATTCTGATCAGATAGTGATCATAAAAGGGGAAACTCTAAGCATATTTTTTAGCAAAAAGAGGTTTTCCTCCGAAGTTCTATTAAAGAAACCACCACGGAACCAACATGATCAATTAAACCCTAAGCATGATCAATTAAACCATATTATGGTCAGCCATGGCAGATTTGAAGCCGCAAAACCGGAGAAATGATATTTAGCATCCATTGTTTGCTTCAACTAAGAACTAAATTCTAAGAGCTGAAAAGAAAGTAGAGTAACCAAGTTAAGATCTATTTTCCGTTGAGATCAAAAGTTGAGGAGATATGAAGTACCACCTCTCTGGCGGCGCGTGTGTAGGCATTTCAAAAGGAGTGCGATGGTCATCGTATGCGTTGAAGCAGATCTGCTGACGGTAGACGGGTGCATCGGGGATAAGTCTCGCTATGGGTGGAAGAGAAGGTCGTGGAGCGGCCCGGCAAAGAGGATGACGGCAATCAATGAAGCGAGAGACGCTGGCGACAAGGCTATTGGTCCGCGTGCCATGGATGAGAAACGTCCATCTCTAGCAAAGGGACGACGCGGTCTTGTAGGCGCCTCGCAGATGGTGGAGGACGGTATGGCGGATGTGGTGGAGGACGGCAGCGATGGATGGGGTGGCGCATTTGGAGGCTGGTGTGGGATGGGGTGTTCTAGCGACTGTATGAATGGGAAAATGGAGGGAGAGGTACGGGAACCATGTTTTGGGACGCTGCCTGCCCGAATATGGGAAAGTTACTTAACTTAGCCCCCATTTAAAATTTGGACGCCTCATCTGCTGGGGATAGGATTTAATCTCAGATCTCGCCAATATTTTCTCGAGCGATTTCTAGTAGGAGGGTGGTTGGCGCCCATGGTTGGCGCCTACGGTGTATGAACGAGGCCGACAGGGCGGGCTTGTGTCACGCCCGAGTGAAGTTACAAACCTGCCTTATTGAAAATATTTGCCTACATCGATTTCGCCGGGCCGAATTTGTTTTGCCATCCACCGTGTATGAATGGGGAGTGGAGGGAGAAACAGAGGTATTTCGGACGAGCTTGAATCAAATGTGTTTGTCACCATGTTTGACGCCCACCGTGTCGGAATGGGCTCAGAGGTCGTCGGTCAATGTGCCTAATTCAAGTTACTAACTTACCCCTATTTAGAGCAGTGGAAATCGGGCGATGGATTGTCCGCGTAATGGGTAGACATTAATTTCCTATCCCAAACACTTGGCTTCGGGCAGCCGACGTGGGAGTGGAAATTTTGCAGCTTCTTTCGAATTTTGGGACAATAAGCATCCACGTTTACCCTGGCAACTAAATTCGAATCCATTTTGTATTCCTATATGAATCTTTATAAATTGTTCTATGTGTTTTTATATATCTTCAAAAGGACGACAAAGATGTATTCCATGTCTACATATGAATATGGTTTACAAATGCCGATATTCAAATTCAGAAACTAGTATCCAGCTTTAAGGTGAATTCAATATTTGGAAACACTTCATGTCCAACTCAAATGTCACACGAAAGCATAATGTGTACTCCCATTTAGATATGTACACAAGCGATGTATCAAGATTCAAATACCGAGTCAATCAACCAAGAATATACAGAATCTAATGTATATATAAACACCTATAGAGTATATGGATCAATAATATCAACTAACATACATAAGCCAAATATCAGACTTTTTTTTGGCTACAACAAGATCTTTTTTAGCCAGATCTTGGCCCTTTCCAATGCGTGCCACTTATGGTCCATCTATACTACTACTATTGCTGAATGCACATTCAGCCTGATTGGCATATTATTAGGTCCTGCACAAGCAATCCAAATGAAATGTCTCGAGTCTTATCAATTAATATAGACTTGTGCTCAAATAAAATTACAAACCAAAAAAATAATTTATTACATCATCTCTAAAACAAATGGTTTGATTGATTACATGAACAGTATTAACACAAAGGTTATTCAACTATGGAAAGAACATTTCACCTATGATTTACCAAGTAGGAATTTAATTTCCTTTTTCCTTCGGACCTTAACAATCTGGTCATCCTCAGCTTGTTTCGCTTTTGAAATCCACCAAATATTTAATGGTTGTCTTGAGTACTGCCTAGATTGTGCTGTTTGCTTCCTCAACATGTCAACTTCATCTCTAAGTGCGAAGCAGAATCTCTTTCTACCACTAGTTTAGCCTCTAGAGCATCGTTAGCTGGCAACTCATAATGCACGATTGGGCGGTGCCATCGCTGTGGGATGATGCAACGCCCATGAGGACCGCGCTCTTTGATCTTGGGCTAACTAGTTTTGCCATTAAAGTTCGATTGATTCAGAAAAGTTGAAGTTAGCAAAACATCTCAACCGGGAGTTATAATAGCAAACCAGTTAAACAAACAAGGAATTAAAGAGTTTCAATTGATGTTTAGTATTCTCCGGCTCCAGACGTAAGATTTTTTAACACTATGCTAGTGTCAAAAACGCCCCATATTATGGGACTGAGGAGAAGTTATTAACATCATTGTAACCCGCCGTTGCAGCAGCAAAGCAAAGTTAAACAAACAAGTAGATATTTAAGTTAAGGCAAATGGGTAATTCTTAACAAGAAGTATCAAACACATAGATAGAAGCAGTCTATAATATGATTAAATGTGTGCCATTATGTAATCAAGAGCAAACTAAATTAAGCCAAGCAACGTGAATTGAACAATTTTGCAATAAGTGGCTAACTAAAATTCGAGAAGCAGTAATCGAATCCACGCTTAGTTCTTGCTGCAGCACACCGCAACTTCTTTTTTCGCCATAAGGTTGTACAAAGGAGTCCATGGCATCAATTGCTTGGATACGCAGTCCTCAATACTTCTTTCTTCCCACACCGCATGGGTAAGTCGTAATGGTTAATCCTGGTAAGATGGTGTGTCCTTGATATGTTATATGCGGACGTGTAGTCGACTAGTTGTAGCCAAACACATCTCATCGGGTTTACTCAGATATTTCATGCGATTACTTTTGGCATATCGAGATCTAAGCAATTCACAATAGGATGAAAAGACCGGCATCCTTCACATTATTGGCGAACCTGGCCCATAGAAACAAGCAATTCAACCATTCCGTGGGTAAATCTAAAGCGCCATACTGAATATTTTTCACTATCCAATCATACTACGTATAGGCGACGCCACCATAGGGGCTGGTTCCGCCGCCAGTGGTGGAAAGTGTGCACCTAGTTTGAGTCGTCCGTGTTGGCTCATCGCTTAATTTTGTTCGTCCCTAACGACGAAGCGGTGCAATGTAAAAATGCAGAAAATTTTTTCAATTTTGATGGGCCAATAACATAAGTGCAAGGCAGGCCCTATAGCAGGCTCATGCCCAAACGAAGCCGCCTCCCATATCGATCGACAACAGAAAAAATCCCAATTCATTCACTCCAGCCTCCGCCCGGTTCGCCCTAACCTATTCGGCCACCGACGATCATTACATAGCACTTCCTCGTGCCCTCCGTGGAGGGCGGCCGCCGGCTTCAAGCTTAACGGAAGGACAAGAAGATGAAGATCCAACCCTGGGTGTAGCTTAAGGGAGGCAGCGCGGCAAAGACGGCATGGCATCGAGCTACAGCAGACGACAACAAGTAGCTTGTAAGAGTAGTATGCAACTAGCAGGTACATCACATCCCTGATTATATCTAATTCAACTCTTCAATTTCACCAATAGTTAAACCCGACGGTGTTGTAAACTGTCAGGTATGTATGGAATCTATGAGAAAATGAAACCAATTTCTACTTATTTTATAACTCCCCAATCAATAATTTGAACTGATCAATCTGATGTATCTAATCAAGTTTCCGGTGCAAACATACAAGCTCATGTTGTTCTTGGAGCCTGAAGTGTTTAATGAACAGACTCATAATGAAGGATTTGATGCAAACATTTTAGATGCTCCTGGTGATGAACATATAGTGTCTAATGAGGGATCTAATGCAAGCATTTTGCAAGCTCAATCAAGGATTTAGTGTCTAATGATGATCTACTATGTTGAGAGAGACAAAGATTTGTAGGCATTGATGACAAGCAAATTATAGTGCATTTTCATAGCTTGAGGAAACGCCGAGGCCATCTACCGTAAAGTCTCCGTATCATGACAACATAGCATAAATACTTTTCTAATCTGTTGTTTGAAACTATTGGCATACTTGTGCATGATAGATATATTGATATGCAGCTAGACTGGTTATATGCGTGTAATTACACTTCGATATTTTCAGCTTAGAACGAATAATTCAGGCAGTACAGACTATGTTTGTAGTCCTTGTACACCATGTTGCATTTTGTGTTTTTGGTGTTGGCATCATTTAGTGTTTATAATCTGAACTACTTTGGATCATTAGCTGGTTTTCAAAGTGCATGTAGCTTCACATTTCAAGTTATGTTGATTTCGAGTGCAAGTGCCTTCGTATTTTTTTAAGCTAAATGTTCGCCTCGGTAACTTGAATTCGTGGATCAGCCATCGCACACAAATCATACACAAATGCCAGACGAAATTAATGAAACGCAGGACTTACGCTAGCTCGTCAGGTGCTCAAGGCTCGCTTGCACTTGGGATGCTCCATGTACAAGTCCATGTTACCACTTGCTTGGATGTGCAGGCCTTGTGCTCCTTGCATCCCCCTCTGCATTTTTGACACGGCTTAATGGTTGATCAAATAAGAGGAATCGATCTTGATGTTGTACCGGCGACGATACTTACAAGGTTATACTAAAAAGTGTGATGTGCATGAGATCCTCAGAGTCTCCATCATGCTTCACTAACAAATGGATTTGCTTGTTTCAGATGATATCTTCAAGAAATAAGAGTTAAAGTCGAGTTGCATAGGCGGTAAGCTAAGAGAGCAGTGAAAGGATATCCAAACATCGCTTTCAGACAAGTGCACAAGGGATGTGTGGATACCTAGTTCGCCGGGCGCTTGGGCATGCTTCGCTTAGCTAGAGTGCGGTCACTTCAGAGCTATTGAGGGTGATGGGCGCTGGCTGCCGCGCACGGATGCAGATCTTGAGTGGCGTGAGCGCCACGATGTGGTGGACGAGACTTGGGAAGCCCCAACGAACTGGGGCGGGAGGTGCACGATGTGCTCGGTGAAGTAGCCCGGTGAGCCGGAGACAACGTTCGGTGAAGCGCACTGATGCGGTGGAACCTTGTTGTCCGTGAGGCATCGCTTGTTGCGGCGGGCCGACGTTGTTGTGGACCACCCGGCGCGGGCGACGAGGGCGCGATGAGGTAGCTCTGCGGCGGTGCTCAAGCGCCGATTGCCGCCTTCGTCGCTGTCATCCCACACGCAGGTGGGGAACGGTGGGGAAAGAGACGAGACGAGGGGCGATTCGAGGGATGGGCGTAATTAGGGATTTGAGCAATCAAGCGCCAAGGGGACGGCGGAGAAGAGAGATTTTGCAGGGCTGGAATTGCCGCCAAATATTTCAATCCAAACGTGGAAGCGAACTTATATTGTCGCCGCCCTTTTTTTAGGGGAGGGGATGGTTGGGTGCTAGGCGTCCGTCCGACACACACGCCGACCACCTCGACAGATTACGCTTGGTGCCTTAAGGCACCCGCTTTAGGTCCATGACATGTGGGCCCAACAGGTGGCTGGCCCACATGTTAGTCACCAAGGGCTGCTGCTTTAAGGCATCAAGCAAGGCTCCACCCCGACATTAATTACCCTGGTCTACCTGGCCTACTATTTGAGAATGCAAACGAATCTTCTTTCATTTGCAAATGAATCAGTATGTATTACCATGCCCGTGTTTTCCTTGCAATAATTAGTCATTCGAACGAGATACTCCATCCGTTTCACTTTTGTAAGTTGTTCCGCATAACTTAAAATGAATTGTTTTGCACATTGTCCGGAAATGTCTTCAAGGTCTTGTAAAAGTGAACATAGGGAGTACTATAAATTAATTAATGCGGAGTTATTTGAAAAAAATCGAACTTACTCCACGCTTAACGGGATTAGAGTGTGTCACATAATTAGTTATTTGAATTAGAGTGTGTGTCAGTTGTTAGTTATTTGAATTAGAGTGTGTCACGAATATCTCCAATTCTAACGTGGATTTCGTGATTTCACTGAGATCCACGCTTACTTTTTTAATACAAATTCATATGTATATGATGAACACCATGGTAGTGAGAAAATGTTTGGATGGATTCAAACATATGACCTACAAAATAGCACAACAAATTGAGCCAATGTCAACTTTTCGATACTTAGTATGGCACGAATTCGAAATAATTACCCGTATGCTTGGTCCTCGGTTCCAATCTTACAATGTACAATCAATTGAAACATCGATATTAAGTCTCGTATTATGTACATTCAAATGTTGTTTTTATTTCCGCTGCCCTCCAAGACAAACGCTACATACCACCTGTACGGTCAATCTTCCTCTCCTAACCACCTTAGCAAGCTATCCGCTTCCAACACACGCTCATTCTTTCTCCATGTTTCGGATCTCCAAGTCTCTCAACTACACAACCCCTTTTTCCACTCCCTGCTACTAAATGTATTTACCTCTCACCCCCGCCATTGCACCCCATGCCGAGCTCTCTCTCTCTCCCCCTCCTCTCACCTCTCGCGCTAAATACATGCATTGCCTATCTAGCCCTCTAACCTCTCGTAAGGCGCACAAACGCACGTTGTATATCTAGGTTACTCCCTCGAGACTGTCTCACTCTTTCTTTCCGCAAAGCGGGCCACACTCCTCAATCTTCTCTTTTATCTGAGTCTGCGTTAAACCTCGCTTTTCTTTCACACAAATGATATATATCTCCTCGTTGTGCCTCGATCGACACACTCTATAATGCCTCACGCAGATTGTCTATCTAGGTCAGTCCATCCAAGCTGCCTCCACTTTTTCGACCTCATGGTGGGCCACGCCACTCAATCTCTCTCTCTCTCTCTCTCTCTCTCGTGTGTGTGTGTGTGTGTGTGTGTGTGTGTGTGTGTGTATGTCTCGGTTTACCTCGGCTCTTTCTCTGACAAAACGATATATCACCATGTTTGAGCCCAATTCGACCTATTCACATTGTATACTCTCTCACGACATCATCTATATAGGTTACTCTCTCCAACCTGCCTCACTCTCTTTCGATCGCATCGACGCACTCCTATGTGATCAGTTGACCTTGCTTCCTCCCAAACACAAAATATATCTACACGCCTTTGACCGGATCATCTCTCAAGCTTCCATCTTACAGCCCTCACCCTTACCAAAAGCTCAATCGGACAATATCTCTCCGAGCATATATATTTGTTCAATGAATGTCTGACCACACTCACTTTGTCTCTCATCTATATGTCTCTCGATTGTCCTTGCTTCTCATACCGTGATCTTCCACGCCGTTGAAGCTACTACCTTCCATCCTCGCAGTCGGAGCTATTTACATTAATGAGGGGCACTCCAACCTTGGATTAATTTTGTAGGCATTTATTCCGTCGGTTTAGATTATATTTTGTAGCATTCGCCCACAAATACTCCAAACGTTGTTGCAACCCACTTAACTCCCCTAGTTGATTTCCCTCCTGCTCGGCCATCGCTCTCTCGCACGTCCTTTCTCACCTTCAACGCTGCATCATGGTATTATTGAAAAACTATGTTGTTCTTTTAATTATTATAAATAAGCTACAAAACTAAACACCGATAGTCCGCTTGAATGGAAACAAAATTTCGATTCCACAAATTAAAGTGCTACAAACTACATGACCAAGGGGCCCACATGTCATGAAACAAATTTGGACCTATATACAAATTAAAAAATAAAGGACGAGGATCGAATATGCGACCGGGCCTTCAAGCCGACATTAATAGGCAACATACGTAGAATTGCAATGTTTGTTGTACCCCTTTGTTCACACATAATGTTTTTATATTACCACAGCCTAATTAATGGATAACATGTAATATTATTTTTTAGTACTATTTGCCTTCACTTTCTGGTGGTAATCCATGTGTGCTCTCTCTCCTCCCCTTCGCTTAGGACGCATGGGCAAACAGGAAGAACTCACGGGCGATGTTGTTACATTCCATATCTCGACGCTGCTAACAATCACAAGTCATGGCACAAGTTTCACGACAGTAGCAGCAGTAGTCGGTAGGTGTGCGGTAAATGCACGTTAATTTGGAAGTATATTATGCATGCGGATATTAACTAATAGGATATTATTTTATGTTGTCATGTGATTAGCACTATTTTTGGCATGAAATTAACTGCACGCTAAACGTGTTGAACGCTCGACATTGAAGCAGTCTAGGTCGTTGGATGACAAGGAATACATGTGGCTTGATGACGCTTTTATATTTAATTTGATACGGCTCTAGCAGAACATTCAATCGATCAAACCATACATTTCGCTCAGTCCTGACTCGACTTTAAATTATACGACGATCGATATAAAATAAACGAATGATAAACGCTCGATTTTAAGCATGGCAATCCAACGTTTTCATGGCAAATTTAGATTACGCGCGGCGCGGGGCCTCGGTGGAAGCGGCTCTTCGCCATGCTCAGGTGTCAGGCCATCGACCGACGGGCGACGCTTGCGCCGTTGTTGGCGATTTCGGACGCGGCCTAGCTTCAAGGAAGGCCAAAATGTTCGACTTTGAGCGAAGTCAATCGGCGGGAGGAGGCGATCGGCGGTCAAGGAAGCGGTCGACGGCGCCATCCATGCCGCCAGGGTGCACCCGGGACAGGCCCCAACGGCGCGGCGGAGAGGTCGGTGGCATGGGCACAGACGGGCGCAGACGCTGCAGACGCCAGAAGCGATACCGCAGTCCGGCACCGAGAGGAGGCGGCCAGCACGCGAGCGATGCGCCGCAGGTGCACGGGCGCGGAAAGTTGGCGGGACCTCGGAACCCCGCGGCATCAAGCTCGCGACAATGGCGGCTCCCAGCCCATCAATGCCACGGGATGGGCGCCGGCGCAGCGGGCGACGGAGCCGAACGGGAGCGGGACAGCGCCGCCTTCCCGCAAGGCCGCTCAAGTCCCCAAAGCGCCTTTATGTTCTTGAGACTGCCGGTGTCTTCTCATGAAACTGAACACTAGGGCAGACCATCGTGATGCGATGGCGACGCTAGGTCAGGCTAGTTGGAGGTAGACGATAGGAGAATCAAGAGGAAGAGAGAGGATTGTAGCGAACCGGAAAAGGGGTTGATTTTAAACGCGGCGCCGCGACATTAAAAGTGGGAGCAATTGGGAACGGGGCGGCGAGCTCGGTCAAAGGGCTCGCCCGGTGAGTTCAAGACAGTTCGCCAAGACGCCTCGACACCGGCCAAGAGCGTCCGCCGCACGCCCCGCCGACTCACATGTTGTGGACGGCACCTACCGGGAGAAGCGGGATCGTATGCACGTAAACGCCAACGGTTTCAATAGTGAAAGCGTCATTTAACGTGACACGCCTTTTCCTCAAAAACGTGAGGTCTTTGTTCCAAAATACCTTGGCTCTTCATTTGTGCAACTTGTCATAAGCAGCTTGTCTTAATTGAAGAAAAAACTTAAGTAATATTTGTGCCATATCACGAACCATGCTCGCCAAGAATTTATGCTCCCTTTGATTTTCTGAAATTTAAGACCCGGATTCAAACAATGTCATAACTCTGATCATGCAATAAATGTTCAAGCCGCATCTGTCCTGCTGTATTTCTTAAGAAAGGATTTGGTCAAACATTTTGCTTAGTTAAACCTCCTTTCCGGTTTATAGGGCTCAATTCAAAAATCTCACCAACCAAGGTAGATGGTGAGTGGGGAAAAATTGTTATAGTTTGCAAAAACCACAATTAATGCGCTTTGTTTTCTCAAAATTGTGTTTATTTAATGCATTAATTGTAATGCATGCATGCATAAAGTACATGCATTGGTCAATTTTTCTTAATACTTGCATGTAATGATTTATTGCACTTGAAATTGAACATGTGATGGGGAACAACCAAATTGAGACTTATAAAATGGGAAAACTAAAATTTTGAGATAAGCCCTATAAATCGGAAAGGAGGAGTAAAAGGATAATCCTCCATACCAGTGCATTGCCGATATATTAACTCAAGTATTAGGACTAACAAAAAGTACTAGGCACAACAAACGGGCTCAATTGTGCTCATCCTCGTGTAGTAGTAGTAGTATAGGCAATGTTGAGGGTGACATTGACGAAGCGAATAGGAATTGAACCGCTCGCACGTAGGTAACGTTGTTCAGTTACTAAATCATCCTCCGTTGTTCATCGGTAGTCAATGGACCGGGACAGGGGGAAATTTTT
>JAHIAM010003997.1:0-20512 GCA_021605205.1 Aegilops longissima | reverse complement strand
AGAGGAGGAAGCACCCAAGTCACGGCGCGACGACATGGCAGATCGGCCACCTCGTGGCGCGACAGAAAGCCTCTCGGCCCTCCGCTCAAGCCACACCCCGACGCCGCTCAAAAAGTACCAAGGCACGGAAAATCGCCGAACTTATAGATATATTGGAGGATAAGGCAAAACATACAAGATCGATCTACGGATCGCGTGGGCGCCAACAATGCGAGATGATTACCGTCACGCCGACACAAAGAATACCGGCCGGGCCGAACACGATGAGACAAAGCTCATATGAGCTACGCCGTGATATAGCCCAATACTGAGGCGCCAGACACCCACTTGTGCTTCACGGATGAAGTAATGGATGATCAAATCCCCGAGGGCTTCAAGCCCGTAAACATCGAATCATACGATGGTACCACAGATCCCGCGGTCTGGATCGAGGATTATCTCCTCCATATCCACATGGCCCGCGGTGATGATCTACATGCCATCAAATACCTCCCACTCAAGCTTAAAGGAGCATCTCGACACTGGCTCAATAGCTTGCCAGCAGAATCAATTGGTTGTTGGGAGGACCTGGAAGCCGCATTCCTCGATAACTTCCAGGGCACATATGTACGACCACCGACGCTGATGACCTTAGCCACATAATTCAGCAGCGTAAGAATCGCCGGACAATTACGGACTCGATTCCTAACAAAGAAAAATCAAATCGTTGATCGTCCGGATGCAGAGGCCCTTGCAGCCTTCAAACATAACATCCGCGACGAGTGGCTTGCCCGGCACCTAGGACAGGAAAAGCCGAATCTATGGCAGCCCTCACAACCCTCATGACTCGCTTTTGTGCGGGAGAGGACAGCTGGCTAGCTCAAGCAACAATTTGGCCAAACATCCCGATAGTCCGGATACCAAGGACAGCAATGGCAGGTCGCGTCGCAATAAGAACAAGCGCCGCGTTAACGGCGATATCTCAAGATACGCCATCAATGACGGATTTAGAGGCTCTAAACCCGGTCGATGGAAGAATCCATTCAAAAGAAATACCTGGGCCCGTCCAACTTGGACCGCATACTCGATCGCTTGTGCCAAATACATGGCACCCGAAAAACCAGCCAATCACACCAACAGGATTGTTGGGTGTTCAAGCAAGCGAGCAAGTTAAGTGCGAACTCAATGACAAGGGCTGCATAGCGATGACGAGGAAGAGCCCGACCGCGAACAATAGAGGATGAAGGTTTTCCCACACAAGTGCGGACGGTGAACATGATATACGCAACCCACATACCCAAAAGGGAGCGGAAGCGCACTACGGACGTATATGCGATGGAGCCATCGCCCCAAAGTTCAACCCATGGTCTTCCTGCCCGATCACCTTCGATCGAAGGACCACCCCACTAGCATCCGCCACGGCGGCCGCCGCATTGGTTCTTGACCCAATTATTGACGGATTTCACCTTACCGAGTCCCGATGGGCGGTCAGTAGCAGCCTGAACCTGCTTTATCGAGATCGGGCGCAAAATGGGCATAGACCCTCAATGATTAAACCTACAAAGACGACCTTTAAAGGCGCCATACCGGTGTAGAGGCCAATTGTACAGGCTCACCACACTCGGTGGTCTTCGGATCTCGGATAACTTCCGGCGAAGAGTTAATCTTCGACATCGCCCCATTCCGCAGCGGCTATCATGCATCGCTCGGACGAACCGCATTGCAAAGTTCAATGCGGTGCCGCACTACGCATACCTCAAGCTCAAGATGCCAGGCCCTCGAGGAGTAATCATGGTCAATGGAGACACCGAACGCTCTCTCCGAACGGAGGAGCATACGGCGGCCCTCGCCGCGGAGGTGCAAAGCAGCCTCTCACGGCAATTCTCGAGTCCGGCCACTAAGCGTACGGACACCACCAAGCGCGCCCGGAGTAACCTGCAACAAGACTACCTGGCACGATTCAAGCACGAGTAGCAATCCAGCCCCAACCCCAGCCCTCGCGAAATTGCGAAGGTAGTATTACGCGTACATAATTACGCTCTGGAGATACCATGGGCATATGGGGAGGGCAAGACAACGGCACGCCAAGAATGCGGCTCGACCGCACTGTGGGCTCCGCTTGTGTCACTTCTTTTTCTTTTTTTTTTTCTTCCTTTTTTACTTTCAGGACTCCGTCTTTGAGAAGTCCTGTCCGGCACTCGAATCGCCGAACTCACGATGCAACAGCCAAGGAAGCGGAAAGCCACGTCGAGTGTTCAGGTGGTCTCTATTACGAGCATTATACCTGTTTTACATATCATCCAGCAGCTTACCCCTGGAGGGGGACATGTTAGATAGTCCCATACCTTGATTATCGCACTATTTGTATCGTTCTACTTCCATTGCAGTACCTTTTTGAATAAATAATACACAGCTTTTGCTTATTATTGCTCTACTTCCTTTATATATACATGTGTTCATTTCATGACATGTTGCAACCGTACACTTTGGTACGGCCAATACACCAGGGGCTTAAGTATCCCAAAATTATGGTGTGATAAGTCTGAACACTTTTACAAGTGCGGCACCCCGAACTTATAGCATTATATGAATTGGCTCCAAATCATGTCTTGGGTCAATAGTTGGGTTTGCCCGGCTCCTATGTTTTGGTACCTTACGTTCCGCTATATCGGCTAAGGTAGCACCGGGAGAACCACTGCGATTGTGCCCAGTTATGCTGGGTCGAGCACCTCAGTGGAGAAAGCTAAAATTGACCGTCATGATAGGGCGAGAGACGGTCGCTGTTCGAGAGGTTTTTTCGGGTCCCTAAAGACTTATGCTGCTTAGAGCGAGGAACCGGAATTGTCCGGCCAAGGCGTGGATAGCGCCCCGAACTCGGTCTTCCGAATACTAGGGGCTTCGCCGAAATTTAAAATTAGAGAATTCTATGGCTAAGTGAGAGTGTTCAAGCATTATAAGTCCGGTTGCCTTGTTCGTTGTGTTGAGCGCCTCCCTAGATGGACCCAAGAATGGGAACAAGAGTGCTCAAGTTTATCCCGAACACCCCAACACTCGTGGCATGGGGCCTGAAGCCAACGACTTTCCATCTCTCAAATTTGATAAACGGCCGCACAGAAGGTAATATTTTAAATTAATAAGCGTTGCTTAGCGCATATGAACAAGTTTTCAGCGTCAGGATAACAAATGCGAGTTTATTCAAAATTACATCTTTGGAGCACTCATCCGCTATTCAAGGGCACCCTTCAGAGGCCCTCGTAGTACATTTCGGGCGTGCGATGCTCATGGCCCTTCGGTGGCCCGTCCGTCAAAAGCCTCTCCGCATCTAGCTTGCCCCAGTGCACTTTAGCACGGGCAAGGACCCGACGGACACCTTCAATACAGACGGAGCGCTTGATGACTTCAAGCCACGGACAGCATCCACCACCCGCTGCACCAAGCCAAGTAGCTCCGGGCATGGCCTCCAATGGCCACAACAAGCTTATAAGGCCCTTCATGGCCTGTTTGGCGACCTTATGGAGCTCGACCAGCTGTTTCAGCTGGTCGCTCGAAATACGGATGGTCGGCCTCAACATACTGAGACCAGAACACCTTCTCCGTGGAGCTCCCCTCCTGGGCACGGTAGAATGCAGCAGCATCAGACGCACTACGGGGCAAATCTGCGAATGCTCCTGGAGAGCTCCGAATCCGGGTAAGTAACAGGTAATTGACTTTTACATTCTTGCTTTGCATAAAGAATGCCTTACCCGCCACTATCTTCTTTAGTGCTTCAATTTCTTGGAGGGCTTTTTGGGCCTCGGCCTTAGCAGCTTTGGCACTCTCAAGAGCCGAGGCAAGCTCGGACTCTCGGGTCTTCGAGTCACGCTCCAAACCCTCATGTTTTTTAACGAGAATCTGGAGCTCTATCCGCACCTCCACCAGCTGCGCCTCCCCTTTCTCTCGCTCGGTGCGTTCCGCAGCCGCTTTGTTTTTGGCCACGGACACCGCTTCCCTCAGGGTCGCCACTCGCTCGTGGGCCCCCGCAGCACCCATGTTATTCCTGTTATTTTTCGCAACCAAAACCTTTTCTATAAGGTATTTCTTTAATAAAGGTATTACTTACCTTCCTTGTCCTCGAGCTCCTTCTTGGCTTGTCCGAGCTCGTTCTCGGACCGCCGAGGTTCTGCTTCAATACATTGACCTCCATGATCGGTCTTGAGGTCAGCGGCAAGCCTGCATTCCCATATTGACATACTTATGTTAGACTCCTGTATATCTTTTAGATCCTTAGTCCGGTTTTTCTTTCCGAACACCGAACTATGCATCGAGGGCTACTGTCTATGCGGTTATATTTTTACATATTCTAAAACTTACCTCAAAGCCCGTTAGAAGGCTGGTATAGGCTTCAGTCAGCCCGCTCTTGGCGGATCGAATTGTCCGGATCACCGCACTCATGACAAAGGCGGTGTTCCTCCTCGATGGAAGCACTGTTAAGCGCCTCCTGTAAGCTATCCGGTGCCTCCAGTTGGACGGAGGACACTGGCGTCTTACCCTTCTTGCGAAGGATCCGCTGTCCGGACCTCGGAACCGCCGATGGTTCCGGCATGGAGTCCGGACGAGGGTCGGGCTTAGAGCCCCTGGGGATCTTGCCCCCCGCGCGCCTGGAGTCCGGGAGGTCGCCTTGTGGCACCTCCTGCGCTACCTCCTCTTGACCAAGCCCCCCTTGGGGCCCCGCCGCGGTGTCGCCCGCAGCGTGAGGCGAGGAGGCGGTCGGAAGCGAGGTACTCTCCATTTCCGACGAGCCCAGGGACCCGCTCGATGAATCGGCGAACTCGCCCTTGGGCGGGCTGCACGGTTGTTCGACGTTAGAGAACACTCTGCAATAACAAAAAGCCATGGGTATCCGGACACTTACGATCTCGCCAGGGGCTTGGCCCTTGTAGGCCAATCCTCTTCGTCATCGTCGATGTTAGTGGAGAAGTCCGGAGGAAGGGTTCTTCCCTTCTTGGACCCTCCGGCCTCCCGGTTAGGGCGGCCTTCCTTTCTTCTCCTCCGCCGGGAGGAGCTTCTTCTTCTTCCTCCTCGTCTTCGGAGAAGATTCCGCTCGAATCGACAAAGACTGGCGCCGGGAGCTCCTTCGAGTTCCGTGGCCTCCTTCTTAGCCTTCTTCTCCGGCACCACGTGACGGCGCCGAGCCAGCAGCCCGTCAATCGGGCGTCCGCTGGTCTTCGGCAAAGGGGCCGGACAGTTAATCTGTCCGGGCGTCTTCAGCCAGTCCTGCAAAAGATTAGGGAGTTTTAGATCCCACGAGAGTCAATCTATGAAAAAGAGTCCCGTAAAGGGTAAAATAACTTACCTCGCCGGCTGGGCGCTGCGAGCTGTATCCGCGATCTTTGGTAGCGGATGCCGGGCTTCGCGCCCTTGAACAGCACCTTCCAGCGTCTTCGACGTAGTGTCAAGAGCCGCTCAAGGTTTGGTGTTGTGCGAATCGAACTCCCACAAGTTAAAAGCCCGTTGTTGGCATGGGAGAATCCGCGGATGAGCATCACCGGATTACGCCGACAAGCCTAAGATTCTTGGCCATCGGTTTGGACGCATGTTTGAAGTCTGGATGTCTTGTCCGAATTCCCCATGTCGCCCGTCTCTTTCCATGACGAGAGCCGTGTGGGAAGCCAGATCTGAATTGGGGCCGCCACCCATTTGGTGTTGCGGGCTCGGTGATGTAGAACCACCCGATTGCCATCCCTTTATTGTCTCCACGAAGGCGCCTTGAGCCATGGGACTTTGGCCATCTTGCCAACCATGGCGCCTCCGACTCGCTTGACGGCCGCCCACTACCTTCGCCGGACATTGAAGATCTTCAGCCATAAGCGAAGTGGGGCTGGATGCGAGGAAAGCCTCGCACAAGACGATAAACGCCAAGATGTTGAGGATGAAATTGGGCCAGGTCGTGGAAGTCCAGGCCGTAGTAGAACATGAGCCCCTGACAAATGGGTGAAGAGGAAAACCTAGTCCGCTGGAGGAAGTGGGGAGAAACACCACCTCTCACGGGGCCGAGGGGTCGGAATGAGCTGCCCCTCGTCGGGAAGCTGTGCGCGATGTTTCCGGACAAGTATCCGCCTCCCGCAGCTTTGCGATGTGCCCCTCCGTGGCGGAGGAGGCCATCCACCTGCCTCCCGCTCCCGACATGATTGGAGAAAGGTTGAGGTGGGATGTGCGGACTTGGGCGCTGGAGCTCGAAAAGCGGAAATGGATAAGCAAAGGAGGAAAAAGGCGTAGGTGAAAAGGTGGATCCTTATCCCCTTGTATAGACGGACGAAGCTATGCGTCCCCCGCCAGCCTGGTAAAACTCGCTTATTTCCCAAGCGCCGTAATCAATGGCACGGATGGGTTACCCACGTCCGTATTGATGAGAATCCCGGAATAAGGGGGCATGATCTATGCTTTGATAAGACGTGCCAAGGAAACCGCCTCGCTAAACATGCTGAGGTGGGAACAGTAAAAAACGATTCATACAAAGGCCTTGCCGTGGTGTGATGTCACGCTGCGGAATACGTCAGCAGATTTGTGCAAAAATTATTCTCTCTACCATGTTATGTGGAACTTGTTTTGCAGAGCCGGACACTATCCTTGTGTTCAAAACCTTCTATGAAGTATTCGGAGGAGAAACCCGCCTCGCAATGCCAAAGACAATCAACGCTACCGGACTCATCGTTATTGAAGCCTGGTTCAGGGCTATCGAGGAGTCCCGGACTAGGGGTGTCCGGATAGCGAGTATCGTCACGGCGGACTCCAAGACTATGAAGATACAAGATTGAAGACTTCGTCCCGTGTCCGGATGGGACTTTCCTTGGCGTGGAAGGCAAGCTTGGCGATACGGATATGTAGATCTCCTACCATTGTAACCGACTGTAACCCTAACCCATCCGGTGTCTATATAAACCGGAGGGTTTTAGTCCGTAGGGACTAACAACAATCATACCATAGGCTAGCTTCTAGGGTTTAGCCTCCTTGATCTCGTGGTAGATCTACTCTTGTACTACCCATATCATCAATATTAATCAAGCAGGAGTAGGGTATTACCTCCATCGAGAGGGCCCAAACCTGGGTAAAAACATCGTGTCCCTTGTCTCCTGTTACCATCCGCCTAGACGCACAGTTCGGGACCCCCTACCCGAGATCCGCCGGTTTTGACACCGACAACCACCAATACAACTCTACGCATGCTTGACGTTCGCTTTACCTAGAACAAGTATGAAACTAGAAGTACTTTGCAGGTGTTTTTGGATAGGTTTGCAAGAAAATAAAGAGAGCGAAAATAAAAGCTAGGGGCTGTTGTAAGTAAAGAAGCAACTAAAGTAAATATAGCGAGTGTGGAAAAGTGGTGGTAGGAGTTGTGAAATTGTCCCTTAAGAAATTGACTACTTTATTAGACCGATAGCAAGTATCAAGTGGGAGAGGCCACTGCTAGCATGTCATCCCTGACTTGGAACTCTATGCACTTATGATTGGAACTATTAGCAAGCATCCGCAACTACTAACGTTCATTAAGGTAAAACCAAACCATAGCATTAAGATATATTGGTCCCCCTTCAATCCCGTATGCATCAATTTCTATGCTAGGTTGAAGCTTCCGTCACTCTTGCCCTCCAATACATAGTCCTATCAACATACAACTAACCCTAAGGTGTGATCCACGCGCGCGCTCATATGATGGGCACCAAAGGACAGCAACATAACCACAAGCAAATTAAATCAATCATAGCAATTCATAAACCGCCGATAGGACAACGAAAATCTACTCACACATCATAGGATGGCAACACATCATTGGATAATAATATGAAGTATAAAGCACCATGTTCAAGTAGAGGTGTTGGGGAACGTAGTAATTTCAAAAAAATTCCTACGCACACGCAAGATCATGGTGATGCATAGCAACGAGAGGGGAGAGTATAGTCCACGTACCCTCGTAGACGGAAAGCGGAAGCGTTATGACAACGCGGTTGATGTAGTCGTACGTCTTCACTATCCGATCGATCCTAGTACCGAATGTACGGCACCTCCGAGTTCAGCACACGTTCAGCTCGATGACGATCCCCGGACTCCGATCCAGCAGGGTGTTGGGGATGAGTTCCGTTAGCACGACGGCGTGGTGACGATGATGATGTTCTACCGACGCAGGGCTTCGCCTAAGCACCACAACGATATGACCGAGGTGGAATATGGTGGAGGGGGGCACCGCACACGGCTAAGGAACGATCACGAAGATCAACTTGTGTGTTCTAGGGTGCCCCCTGCCTCGTATATAAAGGAGCAAGGGGAGGCCGGCCGCCCTAGGGGCGCGCCAAGGGGGAGTCCTCCTCCTAGTGGGAGTAGGACTCCCTTTCCTAGTCCAACTAGGAAGAGAGAGGGAAGGAAAGAGAGGAGGAGAGGGAAGAGGGGCCGCCCCTCCCTAGTCCAGTCGGACTCCCCATGGGGAGGCGCGCCACCTCCTGGGCTGCAGCCCTCTCTCTCCTTCAGCCCACTAAGGCCCAATACTTCCCGGGGGTTCCAGTAACCCCTCCCAACTCCGCTTTTCTCCAAATCACTCGAACGCTTCGGTGTCCGAATATAGTCGTCCAATATATCGATCTTTATGTCTCGACCATTTCGAGACTCCTCGTCATGTCTGTGATCACATTCGGGACTCCGAAAAATCTTCGGTACATCAAAACTTATAAACTCATAATAAAACTGTCATCATAACTTTAAGCGTGCGGACCCTACGGGTTCGAGAACTATGTAGACATGACCTAGAACTGTTTCTGGTCAATAACCAATAGTGGAACCTGGATGTTCATATTGGTTCCTACATATTCTACGAAGATCTTTATCGGTCAAACCGCATAACAACATACGTTGTTCCCTTTGTCATCGGTATGTTACTTGCCCGAGATTCGATCGTCGGTATTCAATACCTAGTTCAATCTCGTTACCGGCAAGTCTCTTTACTCGTTACTTAATGCATCATTCCGTAACTAACTCATTAGTTACATTGCTTGCTAGGCTTATGGTGATGTGCATTACCGAGAGGGCCCAGAGATACCTGTCCGACAATCGGAGTGACAAAACCTAATCTCGAAATACGCCAACCCAACATGTACCTTCGGAGACACCTGTAGAGCTCCTTTATAATCACCCAGTTACGTTGTGACGTTTGGTAGCACACAAAGTGTTCCTCCGGTATATGGGAGTTGCATAATCTCATAGTTACAGGAACATGTATAAGTCATGAAGAAAGCAATAGCAACATACTAAACGATCAAGTGCTAGACTAACAGAATGGGTCATCTCAGTCACATCATTCTCCTAATGATGTGATCCCTTTAATCAAATGAAAACACATGTCTATGGTCAGGAAACACAACCATCTTTGATTAATGAGCTAGTCAAGTAGAGGCATACTAGTGACGTTATGTTTGTCTATGTATTCACACATGTATCATGTTTCCGGTTAATACAATTCTAGCATGAATAATAAACATTTATCATGATATGAGGAAATAAATAATAACTTTATTATTGCCTCTAGGGCATATTTCCTTCAGTCTCCCACTTGCACTAGAGTCAATAATCTAGGTTACACAGTAATGATTCTAACACCCATGGAGTCTTGGTGCTGATCATGTTTTGCTCGTGGAAGAGGCTTAGTCAACGGGTCTGCAACATTCAGATCCGTATGTATCTTACAAATCTCTATGTCTCCCACCTGGACTTGGTCCCGAATGGAATTGAAGCGTCTCTTGATGTGCTTGGTCTTCTTGTGATATCTGGATTCCTTTGCCAAGGCAATTGCACCAAGATTGTCACGTAAGATCTTCATTGGTCCCGATGCACTAGGTATGACACCTAGATCGGAAATGAACTCTTTCATCCGACTCCTTCATTTGCTGCTTCGAAGCAGCTATGTACTCGCTTCACATGTAGATCCCGTCCACGACGCTTTGTTTAGAACTGCACCAACTTACAGCTCCACCGCTTAATAAAAACACGATCCGCTTTTGCGATTTAGAATCGTCCGGATCGCTGTCAAAGCTTGCATCGACGTAACCATTTACGACTAGCTCTTTGTCACCTCCATATACGAGAAACATATCCTTAGTCCTTTTCGTGTATTTCAGGATGTTCTTGACCGCTGTCCAAATGATCCACTCGGATTACTTTGGTACCTTCCTGCCAAGCTTATTGCTAAGCATACGTCAGGTCTGGTACACAACATTGCATACATGATAGAGCCTATGGCTGAAGCATAGGGAATTCCTTTGATTTTCTCTCTATCTTCTGCAGAGGTCGGGCATTGAGTCTGACTCAACTTCACACCTTGTAATACAGGCAAGAACCCTTTCTTTGCCTGATCCATATTGAACTTTTTCAACACTTTATCAAGGTATGTGCATTGTGAAAGTCCAATCAAGCGTCTTGATCTATCTCTATAGATCTTGATGCCCAATATGTAAGCAGCTTCACCGAGGTCTTTCATTGAAAAACTTTTATTCAAGTATCCTTTTATGCTATCCAGAAATTCTATATCATTTCCAATCAACAATATGTCGTCCACATATAATATCAGAAATGCTACAGAGCTCCCACTCACTTTCTTTTAAATACAGGCTTCTCCAAAAGTCTATATAAAACCATATGCTTTGATCACACTATCAAAGCGTTTATTCAACTCCGAGAGGCTTGCACTAGACCATAAATTGATCGCTGGAGCTTGCACACTTTGTTAGCACCTTTTGGATCGACAAAACCTTCTGGTTGTATCATATACAACTCTTCTTCCAGAAATCCATTCAAGAATGCAGTTTTGACATCCATTTGCCAAATTTCATAATCATAAAATGCAGCAATTGCTAACATGATTCAGACAGACTTAAGCATCGCTACGAGTGAGAAAGTCTCATCGTAGTCAACCCCTTGAACTTGTCGAAAACCTTTCGCAACAAGTCGAGCTTTATAGACAGTTACATTACCATCAGCATCAGTCTTCTTCTTAAAGATCCATTTATTCTCAATGGCTCGCCGATCATCGGGCAAGTCAACCAAAGTCCATACTTTGTTTTCATACATGGATCCCATCTCAGATTTCATGACTTCTAGCCATTTTGCGGAATCTGGGCTCATCATCGCTTCTTCATAGTTCGTAGGTTCGCCATGGTCAAATAACATGACTTCCAGAATAGGATTACCTTACCACTCTGGTGCGGATCTTACTCTGGTAGACCTACGAAGTTCAGTAGAAACTTGATTTGAAGTTTCATGATCAATATCATTAGCTTCCTCACTAATTGGTGTAGTTGTCACAGGAACCGATTCTTGTGATGGACTATTTTCCAATAAGGGAGCAGGTACAGTTACCTTATCAAGTTCTACTTTCCTCCCACTCACTTCTTTCGAGAGAAACTCCTTCTCTAGAAAGGATCCGAATTTAGCAACGAAAATCTTGCCCTCAGATATGTGATAGAAGGTGTACCCAACAGTCTCTTTTGGGTATCTTATGAAGACACATTTCTCCGATTTGGGTTCGAGCTTATCTGGTTGAAGTTTCTTCACATAAGCATCGCAACCCCAAACTTTAAGAAACGACAACTTTGGTTTCTTACTAAACCACAGTTCATGAGGCGTCATCTCAACGGATTTTGATGGTGCCCTATTTAACATGAATGCGGCCGTCTCTAAAGCATAACCCCAAAACGATAGCGGTAAATCAGTAAGAGACAGCATAGATCGCACCATATCTAGTAAAGTACGATTACGATGTTCGGACACACCATTTTGTTGTGGTGTTCCGGGTGGCGTGAGTTGCGAAACTATGCCGCATTGTTTCAAATGTAAACCAAACTCATAACTCAAATATTCTCCTCCACGATCAGATCGTAGAAATTTTATTTTCTTGTTACGATGATTTTCTACTTCACTCTGAAATTCTTTGAACTTTTCAAATGTTTCAGACTTGTGTTTCATTAAGTAGATATACCCATATCTGCTCAAATCATTTGTGAAGGTGAGAAAATAACGATACCGCCATGAGCCTCAATATTCATTGGACCACAAACATCAGTATGTATGATTTCCAACAAATCAGTTGCTCGCCCATAGTTCCGAGAACGGCGTTTTAGTCATCTTGCCCATGAGGCACGGTTCGCAAGTACCAAGTGATTCATAATCAAGTGATTCCAAAAGTCCATCAAGATGGAGTTTCTTCATGCGCTTTATACCGATATGACCTAAACGGCAAAGCCACAAATAAGTTGCACTATCGTTATCAACTTTGCATCTTTTGGTTTCAACACTATGAATATGTGTATTACTACTATCGAGATTCAATAAAATAGACCACTCTTCAAGGGTGCATGACCATAAAAGATATTACTCATATAAATAGAACAACCATTATTCTCGATTTAAATGAATAACCGCCTCGCATCAAACAAGATCCAGATATAATGTTCATGCTTAACGCTGCACCAAATAACAATTATTTAGGTCTAAAACTAATCCCGATGGTAGATGTAGAGGTAGCGTGCCGACCGCGATCACATCGACTTTGGAACCATTTCCCACGCCATCGTCACCTCGTCCTTAGCCAATCTTCGCTTAATCAGTAGTTCATGTTTCGAGTTGCAAATATTAGCAATGTAACCGTATCAAATACCCGGTACTATCTGCGAGTATTAGTAAGGTACACATCAATAACATGTATATCACATATACCTTTGTTCACTTTGCCATCCTTCTTATCCGCCAAATACTTGGGGCAGTTCCGCCTGTCCAGCCTTCTTGCAAGAGAAGCACTCGGCCTCGTGCTTAGGTCCGCACTTGGGTTTCTTCTCTTGAGCAGCAACTTGTTTGCTGTTCTTTTGAAGTTCCTTCTTCTTCCCTTTGCCCTTTTCTTGAAACTGGTGGTCTTGTTGAACATCAACACTTGATGCTCCTTCTTGATTTCTACCTCCGCTGCTTTTAGCATTGCGAAGAGCTCGAATAGTCTTGTCCATCCCTTGCATATTATAGTTCATCACGAAGCTCTTGTAGCTTGGTGGCGTGATTGAAGAATTCATCAATGACACTATCATCGTGAAGATTAACTCCAGCTTGAATCAAGTGATTATTATACCCAGACATTTTGAGTATGTGTTCACCGACGTAACTATTCTCCTCCATCTTGCAGCTATAGAACTTATTGGAGACTTCATATCTCTCAATCTGGGCATTAGCTTGAAATATTAACTTCAACTCCTGAAACATCTCATATGCTCCATGACGCTCAAAACGTCGTTGAAGACCCGTTCTAAGCCGTAAAGCATGGCACATCGAACTATCGAGTAGTCATCAGCTTTGCTCGCCAGACGTTCTTAATGTCGCTCGCCAGCATCAAGAGCAGGTTCTGGCACCCAGCGGTGCTTCCAGGACGTAATTCTTCCGGGCAGCAATGAGGATAATCCTCGAGTTACGGACCCAGTCCGTAATTGCTACCATCATCTTTCAACTTTGCTTTCTCAAGGAACGCATTAAAATTCAACGGAACAACAAAGACGAGCCATCTATCTACAACAAACATAGACATGCAAAATACTATCGGTACTAAGTTCATGATAAATTTAAGTTCAATTAATCATATTACTTAAGAACTCCCACTTAGACAGACATCTCTCTAGTCATCTAAGTGATCACGTGATCCAAATCAACTAAACCATGTCCGATCATCACGTGAGATGGAGTAGTTTCAATGGTGAACATCACTATGTTGATCATATCTACTATATGATTCAAGTTCGACCTTTCGGTCTCCGTGTTCCGAGGCCATATCTGTTATATGCTAGGCTTGTCAAGTTTAACCTGAGTATTCTGCGTGTGCAACTGTTTTGCACCCGTTGTATTTGAACGTAGAGCCTATCACACCCGATCATCATGTGGTGTGTCAGCACGAAGAACTTTCGCAACGGTGCATACTCAGGGAGAACACTTCTTGATAATTTTAGTGAGAGATCATCTTAAAATGCTACCGTCAATCAAACCAAGATAAGATGCATAAAGGATAAACATCACATGCAATCAATATAAGTGATATGATATGGCCATCATCATCTTGTGCTTGTGATCTCCATCTCCGAAGCACCGTCGTGATCACCATCGTCACCGGCGCGACACCTTGATCTCCATCGTAGCATCGTTGTCGTCACGCCATCTATTGCTTCTACGACTATTTCTACCGCTTAGTGATAAAGTAAAGAAATTACAGGGCGTTTGCATTTCATACAATAAAGCGACAACCATATGGCTCCTGCCAGTTGCCGATAACTTTGGTTACAAAACATGATCATCTCATACAATAAAATATAGCATCACTCTTGACCATATCACATCACAACATGCCCTGCAAAAACAAGTTAGACGTCCTCTACTTTGTTGTTGCAAGTTTTACGTGGCTGCTACGGGCCGAGCAAGAACCATTCTTACCTACGCATCAAAACCACAACGATAGTTCGTCAAGTTAGTGATGTTTTAACCTTCGCAAGGAACGGGCGTAGCCACACTCGGTTCAACTAAATTTGGAGAAACCTGCCAGCCACCTGTGTGCAAAGCACGTCGGTAGAACCAGTCTCGCGTAAGCGTACGCGTAATGTCGGTCCGGGCCGCTTCATCCAACAATACCGAAGAACCAAAGTATGACATGCTGGTAAGCAGTATGACTTGTATCGCCCACAACTCACTTGTGTTCTACTCGTGCATATAACATCAACGCATAAAACCTGGCTCGGATACCATCGCTGGGGAACGTAGTAATTTCAAAAATTCCTACGCACACGCAAGATCATGGTGATGCATAGCAACGAGAGGGAGAGTATAGTCCACGCACTCGTGAGACCGAAAGCGAAGCGTTATGACAACGCTGTTGATGTAGTCGTGCGTCCTTCACGATCCGACCGATCCTAGTACCGAACGTCGGCACCTCCAAGTTCAGCACACGCTCAACTCGATGACGATCCCGGACTCGATCCAACAGGTGTCGGGATGAGTTCCACAAGACGACGGCGTGGGACGATGATGATGTTCTACCGACGCAGGGCTTCGCCTAAGCACCGCAACGATATGACCGAGGTGAAATATGGTGGAGGGGGGCACCGCACACGGCTAAGGAACGATCACGAAGATCAACTTGTGTGTTCTAGGGTGCCCCCTGCCCCCGTATATAAAGGAGCAAGGGGGAGGCCGGCCGGCCCTAGGGGGCGCGCCAAGGAGGGGGGAGTCCTATCCTAGTCCAACTAGGAAGAGAGAGGGGAAGGAAAGAGAGGGAGAGGAGAGGGAAGAGGGCCGCGCCTCCTACTCCAATTCGGACTCCCATGGGGCGCCACCTCCGGGCTGCAGCCCTCTCTCTCCCCTCAGCCCACTAAGGCCCAATACTTCCCGGGGGTTCCGTAACCCTCCGGCACTCGTTTTCTCCAAATCACTCGAACGCTCCGTGTCCGAATATAGTCGCCCAATATATCGATCTTTATGTCTCGACCATTTTGAGACTCCTCGTCATGTCCGTGATCACATCCGGACTCAACAATCTTCGGTACATCAAAACTTATAAACTCATAATAAAACTGCCATCGTAACGTTGTTGCGTGCGGACCCTACGGGTTCGAGAACTATGTAGACATGACCTAGAACTGTTTCGGTCAATAACCAATAGTGGAACCTGGATGTTCATATTGGTTCCTACATATTCTACGAAGATCTTTATCGGTCAAACCGCATAACAACATACGTTGTTCCTTTGTCATCGGTATGTTACTTGCCCGAGATTCGATCGTCGGTATTCAATACCTAGTTCAATCTCGCTACCGCAAGTCTCTTTACTCGTTACGTAATGCATCATTCCGTAACTAACTCATTAGTTACATTGCTTGCAAGGCTTATAGTGATGTGCATTACCGAGAGGGCCTGACATACCTTTCCGACAATCGGAGTGACAAAACCTAATCTCAAATACGCCAACCCAACATGTACCTTCGGAGACACCTGAGAGCTCCTTTATAATCACCCGATTACGCCAGACGCTTGGTAGCACACAAAGTGTTCCTCCGTAAACGGAGTTGCATAATCTCATAGTTACAGGAACATGTATAAGTCATGAAGAAAGCAATAGCACCATACTAAACGATCAAGTGCTAGGCTAACGGAATGGGTCATCTCAATCACATCATTCTCCTAATGATGTGATCCCTTTAATCAAATGACAACACATGTCTATGGTCAGGAAACACAACCATCTTTGATTAATGAGCTAGTCAAGTAGAGGCATACTAGTGACGTTATGTTTGTCTATGTATTCACACATGTATCATGTTTCCGGTTAACACAATTCTAGTATGAATAATAAACATTTATCATGATATGAGGAAATAAATAATAACTTTATTATTGCCTCTAGGGCATATTTCCTTCAAGAGGGTACAGCGGGTTGCGGGAGAGTGGACCGCTGTAGATAGAGGGGGGAAGGTGATGGAGATGTTGGTCGAGATGGCGGAGGTATTGGTGAAGATCGCGGTGATGATGATGATGGCCACGGCAGCGTTCCGGCGCCACCGGAAGAGAAGGGGAGAGGGGGGCTGAGGGAGTTCCGGACTAGGGGGTGTCCGGATAGCCGAACTATCATCATCGGCCGGACTCCAAGACTATGAAGATAGAAGATTGAAGACTTCATCCCGTGTCCGGATGGGACTTTCCTTGGCGTGGAAGGCAACCTTGGCGATACGGATATGTAGATCTCCTACCATTGTAACCGACTGTAACCCTAACCCTATCCGTGTCTATATAAACCGGAGGGTTTTAGTCCGTGGGATCTAACAACAATCATACCATAGGCTAGCTTCTAGGGTTTAGCCTCTTTGATCTCGTGGTAGATCCACTCTTGTAACACACATCATCAATATTAATCTAGAAGGACGAGGGTTTTACCTCCATCAAGAGGGCCCAACCTGGGTAAAACATCGTGTCCCTTGTCTCCTGTTACCATCCGCCTAGACGCACAGTTCGGGACCCCTACCCGAGATCCGCCGGTTTTGACAATCGACATTGGTGCTTTCATTGAGAGTTCCTCTGTCGTCGCCGATAGGCCCGATGGCTCCTCCGATCATCAATAACGACGCGTCCAGGTGAGACTTTTCTCCCGGACAGATCTTTGTGTTCGGGCGGCTTTGCATCATGGGCCAATTCGCTGGCCATCCGGAGCAGATCGAAGCTACGCCCGCCATCGTGTCAGATTTGGAAGTTTAAACTATACGGCCGATATCCGCGGAGACTTGATCTTCGACGGATTCGAGCCGCAGCCAAGCGCGCCGCCTTGCCTCGATGGGCATGATCTAGCTCGCAGCGTAACAGGCCCTCGAGGCCGCACCAAGATCCGCCCGCCCTTAATCCGAGCCGGATTCCCGACCGAGGACGAGTGGTTGGACACCGCCTTGGGGCTACAATCTCTCGGCGATCGAAATAACTCCATCCTCCGTCCTTTGCAAAGACTCCGACTCAGGCGCGGACTCCTATCCGACTCAACCCTCCGCGCTTGCCGATCGAATCCGATTGGGCGCCTGCATGGAGTTCACGGTCATGACATCTTTCAGCACTCGCCTTTTGGCGACATCCTGAATTCACTAAAGTCTCTCTTTATCCGGAGAGCACCGGCCGGACTACGGTCGAAGGTTGGAATACGGTCGACGAAGAAATTCAACGCCCACCCACCACCCACTTGGTAGCCACTGTCGACGATCTAACCGACATGCTAGACTACGACTCCGAAGACATCGACGGTATGGACGACGATGCCGAAGACGACCAAGACCCAGCGCCTATAGGGCACTGGAAGGCCACCTCGTCATACGACATACACATGGTGGACATCCCAAAAGATGGGAACGGCGATGGAACAAAGGAGGATGACCCTCCAAGAAGCAGCCCAAGCGCCAAGCGCCGGGCGCCGCTCTAAATCCCGCCACAAAGAAGAATGAAGATTCCGCACCGGAGATAACAATACACCGGACAACGCCAAGACTATCCACTCCAAAGAAGATCCAAATAGCAGAGGATGAAGACGCCAGCCCTCAAGAGAGAGCGGCGGAAGAAGAGGTAGAGGATTATATGCCTCCTCCAAGACGGCAAGCAAGCCTCGACAATGAATTCGCCGTGCTCGAGAATCCCGTCGAACAAGAGAGTTTTAGACGCAGGCTTATGGCCACGGCGAACAGCCTAAAGAAAAGCAGCAACAGCTTAGAGCTGATCAGATCTGCTAGCCAACAGATGGACCAAGTCCTCGCGTCAAGAACATGAGCTCGAACGCCTCCAAAGCTACCTTAAACGCAAGCTGCTCCCCGATAAGAGGAGGAGGCTTACGAACCCGCATCACCAGGAGACAATACGGCCGACCGACCACCCCTGTGGCATGACAGAGAGGCCTCTAGGCCCTTCACTAGAACTGCACCCAGATCGCTCAAAAGCGACGCCAAAGGGGAACGCCCGACCTGCGAGATATATTGAGGACAAGGCAAGACAATCAAGATCGATCTATGGATCGTGTGGGCGCCCACGGCACGTGATTTACAACCGTCGCTACGACACAAGAAGTCCGGCCGGGTCGAACAAAATGCACCAAGCTCTTTTGAGTCTCCGTCGTGATATCGCCCGATGCAGGCACCGCACACCCACTATGCTTCACGACGAAGTAATGGATCATCAAATCTCAAGGGTTTAAACCTCGTCAATATTGAATCCTATGATGGCACAACAGACCCCGCGGTTTGGATCAAGACTATCTCCTTCACATCCACATGGCCCGCGGTGACGATCTTCACGCCATCAAATACCTCCCCTCAAGCTTAAAGGACCAGCCCGGCATTGGCTCAACAGCTTGCCAGAGAGTCAATTGGGAGCTGGGAGGGCCTCGGAAGCCGCATTCCTCGATAACTTCCAGGGCACTTATGTGCGACCACCGACGCTGATGACCTAAGCCACATAATTCAGCAGCTGACGAATCGCCGCACAATTCTCGACACGGTTCTTAACCAAGAAAACCAAATCATCGATTGTCCGGACATGCGGAGGCCCTCGCGCCTTAAAGCATAACATCCGCGACGAGGGCTTGCCCGGCACCTAGGACAAGAAAAGCCAAATCCATGGCAGCCCTCACATCACTCATGACCCGCTTCACAGGTGAGGACAGCTGGCTAGCACGCAGCAACAACCTCAAAGAAAAATTCGCAGTCCGGACTTCAAGGACCAAAACGGCAGGCCGCGTCGTAATAAAACAAACGCCGCACTAACGGCGATAATATTGAGGATACGGCAGTCAATGCCGGATTCAAAGGCTCTAAACCCGTCAGCGGAAAAAGCCATTCAAACGAACTACTCCGGTCCGTCCAATTTGGACCGAATACTCGACCGCTTGCGCGGATACACGGCACTTCAAAAGCCAGCTTAACCACACCAACAGGGACTGTTGGGTATTCAAGGCAGGCAAGTTAATTGTCAAAACAATGACAAGGCGCTGCATAGCGATGACGAGGACGAGACCCAACCGCCAACAATAGAGGATGAAGGGTTTCGCCCCACAAAAGCGGACGGTGAACATGATATACGCAACGCACATACCCAAAAGGGAGCGGAAGCGCACTCGTGGATGTCTACGCTGATGGAGCCGCCAGTTCCCCAGTTCAATCCGTGGTCCTCCTGCCCGATCACTTTTGACCAAGGGACCACCCCACCAAATCCGCCACGGCGGATTCGCCAGACCGTCTTAGACCCAATCGTCGATGGATTTCACCTAACCGAGTCCCGATGGACGGCGGAAGCAGCCTGAACCTGCTTTACCCGGATACAAAGCAAAATGTGCATAGACCCTCAAGGATTAAACCTACCAAAACGACCTTTAAAGGCGCTATACCAGGTGTAGAAGCCAATTGTACAGTGCTCAATTACACCGAAGTGGTCTTCGGATCCCGGATAACTTCCGGCGAGGAGTTAATCTTCGACATAGTCCCGCTCCGCAGCGGCTATCATGCCTTGCTCGGACGTACCGCGTTTGCAACGTTCAACGCGGTGCCGTACTAAGCATACCTCAAGCTCAAGATGCCAGGCCCTCGAGGAGTCATTACGGTCAACGGAAACATCGAACATTCTCTCCGCACGGAGGAACATACAATGCTCGCGGCGTAGTGCAATGCAGCCTCTTAAGGCAATTATCGAGTCCAACCGTTAAGCGGCCGGACACCGCCAAGCGCCGCCCGAGTAACTTACAACAAGACCACCTGGCACGCCCGAGCACGCCAGAGAAGGCGGCCCCAACCCCAGCTCCCGCAAACGCCAACGCAGGTCCTTCGCGTACACCATTACGCCTCAAGATACCATGGGCATGGGGAGGGGGCACGACCACAATACACCCAGATCATGCTCAACCACACAACGGGCTCTCAAGTGTGTCGCCTTTTCTTTTCTTTTTACCTTTTGCTTTTTAACCACGTGACACCGCTTGTCGAAG